>CAXKVI010000002.1:63260021-63453548 GCA_964058755.1 Campiglossa producta
TATGACAGGACTTGGTCTAGTAGGCCGAGCACTTAACCGCTACACCACGGCGGCCGCCACTGTGCTGCACACTGAATGCATATGATTTTTTAAAATTTCAAATGCAACGTGCAAGTTCCTGAAGTTATCCAATTCGAATGAAATTTTGCACAGCTTATTTTTACACAATTTTGTATCATATTCCGCTCGGCGAAACAAATTCTTTTTCTTAACTAACAGCTTAATATATATATATATATATATATATATGTATCGTGTATGTTATGTAGCATATGTATATAAAGTCGTCCTATGCGTTGTTGTTATTGAACGAGTTGTTGTTTTAATTATGGGGGACACTGAATACAGGGCTAAACATCTGCAGCGAACGTCTACATATTTTTTTGGCGCTGAGTTGCCTTTAATTGTATAGATATCACGAGTTTTCCTGTGAGAATTGGGTCTCCAGGGTGGGTTTTCGGTTAGGATTTTTGGCTTGGTTTCTTATCGGTGGTCCGGGACTTCCGCCATAACCTGCTGCGAACAATTGTGGGCATGAGTCTTTTATCAGTTCTTGTGTTTCGCGCAACTGTCGCTGAACTTGGGGAGCGAGGCGTTGAACGCTGATTGCCGGCGGAAACTTATATTCCGTCGGCGGCTGAAAATGAACCAATACATTCATATGGTTATAATTATGATCAAAATTTTAATTAGCTGAAATGTTGAAACGTTAATAGGTAGTAAATATCCTATAGCCCAACCTGAACGATTCTTTTTTGCTTCTAATGGCTGCGTCACAACCAAGTTTGGCATGTTCATGCATTTAACGCAAACTTAAGCGCCACAGGAACAGCAACACAATCATAACGCAAGGTTTTGCATTTGTAAACAAATTATGCTTTGGCAACTTTTGCATGCCAGATGTCGCTCGTGATGCGCGGTGTGTCGTTATAAACTCAAATGCATACTTTCAACTCATCTGTCAATGCATCTTGCTGCGACAAACATTGATTGTGACGCCGCTTTAACTTCCATATCATAGTGTACCAATACAAGTGTAAACTCTTCTGCATAGACGTCAAAATTCCAAAATGAGTTTAACACCTGTTCATCAGAGTTGTTTTTTGGAAAAAGAGCATCATTTTGCGCCGAGTTGCATTCGATTTGCTATAAAAAATTAGTAGTAGGTTGCATAAAAAAGTAGTTCGCTAAAACTTAGAAATTAGATTTTTTTAACATAAATAACAGCGAATTATATAAAATTATTAGTTAGAATAACTCTTTCGAGTCTGCTCACTATTTTCTATTAAACAAATAACAAACAACTGCTAATAATTAGCTTCAAACCCTAAAATTTGGTATTTGTTTCCTCTAGGGGTCAACTCCTAATAAATTAGCTAGAATTATGGAAGATAGCTCAAAATACGGATTTTGGCCTGAGGATCACGAATCCGGAAGCGCTTTTTAATTTGTTTGTGTCTGTGGAAAGTTATGGTCAAAAAACCGAAAATTGACCCGGGTCCGGTACCAAAATTGGGGCGGGTTCTCTTCAGAGAAGCAAAATATTAAAAAAGCGCTTCCGGATTCGTGATCCTGAGGCCAAACCCCGTATTTTGGGCTATCTTCCATAATTCTAGCTAATTTATTAGGAGTTGACTCCTAAAGGAAACAAATACCAAATTTTGTTGTTTGAAGCCTTCTTTGTGCTAAGATATGTATTTGATAGTAAATCTATCTAAAAACATCGTATATACATGTTTCCAAATACAAGAAGGTAACCAGGTTTTTCCAGTGTGACTTTCACAATTTCCGTATAACTTTAAAGGCCCAACTTAAAACTGTTGGCATCTCCCATTAACTCTAGCCGCCAGTTTAATGTACAGAAAGCGTTTGTTATCTATCATAAAAAGTGTTGGTTAGTGCTAACGTGATAGTGAAAAAAACGTTTGTTTTCATTTTCTGTCTAATTTCTCATTTCGAAGATACTTACCTCAAATTTTTTCTGTAAAATAAATAAAATTTACTAGTTTTAAATTTTTTTTTTTTTATGTTTTTTTCCTTTGATATGAAGTATAATAAAAGTATAAACTGAAAGATTCGCTTAAAAGTTGCCCTACAAACTGGAGTGAAAAAGTTGTGCAACACAGCAACACTTTTGTAAAACAAGAACCCTGTTTCATTGATATTCGGTCCTGCACAAACCCCTGTTTTGCCGAGTGCAACGAAAACAACAATAGCAACCCAGATTTTCCCGTTAGAATTTGCCAATTTTTGACAGCGATTTGTAAGCCAACAACAATTTTTTGACGTCGATTTGTGCTGTCAAAAGAAGAGTTTACACTTGTACTGATACACTATGTTCCATATACATACTTTATTATAGCTGACTTTTTTTCAACGAACAGTCCTAATGTGAGTGTACCATTAGCTGGGTTCCAATTAACCGCAACCCAGATACGGATAAAATTTTTGCATTTAATTGCAAGAACAACGTTGTGATCTTGATATTTTTCTGGGCCACTTTCAGACCCGTTCTGTTCGTTTTTGTTTTTTGTAGTAGCTTTTTTGACATCCAACCCCGATTTGCTTGGTAGCACATACATGCATATGTATACACACGTATACCCTGAAAAAATCAAGAGTACTCTATTTCCTACCCAAAGAGTACTCCAATTGGAGCATCAGAGTAGTCCAAATGTAATTCTTTTTCATATAAAAATTGTGCCCCAAATAACATTGCGATGTCCTAGGACTGGACCACCTACTCCAACCTTCGCTTTGTTTCTGCTACTCCATAGAGTACCTACAGTCACAGTACTTTGCAATCTACTCCAATGTTGTTACTTCTTACAGTATATACTGCCAGAGCGATAGTGTCGTGGTTTTCGTCGCACGAGCAATGATCGACTTTTAAAAAGCTGAAGGTGGTCCGATAAAGTATACAAAGGATTAGTATTGGAGTACTCCAATATCAAAAAATTGGTACACATAATCCAACGATTTTGCAGGGTATACACAAATAACTCTCATGCAACTGACCCGTATCGTCTCGGTTAGATTATAACCGTGATACGACCCAGGTCAGCTAATTGGAACGCAGCTATTGTGTATCAATCGGGCATGAGTCTTTTATCGCATAAAACACACAAACACACACGCACAGTATATTCCCCATAAGCACAGAAAAATATATTCTCAAACTTTGATAAATAATTAGGGTTAAAATTTAAAATAATATACTACGATTTGGAAAAAATTACTTTTAGGGAATAGCAAAGGGGTCGTACGTATCCAAACTGTGAAGGTAGAAACTGCCCCGGTTTTGTATTATAATTTTTATAATTTATTCTACCTCAAGTTATTACTCATTTAGCAAAAAAAAAGTTGATCTATTGATGTAAAGTTTTTAAAAAGTGAGAATTGAGGATTGGAGATTTCATCTCAAATGCGTCTCAGGTTGATATCAAACAAAATGGCTTATTGGGCTTCATATTATTCCTTCATTTCATTTGGAGTCACTCAGCCAGTGCCTACCACTCAAATTCGTAAGTAGAGGAAAATAAGTTGCCAACTAGTAGGGATAAACAATGCTGTGTACAAACCAAAATGTATTAAACAAAGTGTGATTGACGTAAAATATTTTTCTCTTGTAAGGGGCTATAATGTCAAATGAATGTAAACAAATGAATTAACCCTATGTGGTGCAATATCTCATTTCGCCACTCTTATATATTGGTATTGGCATGGGGACGGCACCTGCGTACAACCTAGCACGTTTGGAAACACTAATCTCGGATGGACAGCAGATGAAATCAGTTTTTTTAAAATGGGTTGCGCAAACGAAAGACGAAGCGGGTAAGCTAACCCCACAGCTTTCCCCCCATCGCTTTCGCCTTAAGGTGATGACCCAAATAGAAGCTTCAAAAACTGTCAAAAATACAGCATGAGACTAAGAAGACAACAACAAGACAAATAGCGAAGCGTGTAAAGCGCTGTCAAATAGAGATTTGGGCTATTCGACGCTTTGAAGCGCTTTAAGCAAGTAAAGTAAGGCTGCCACTGCGCTTTCATATATTTCAGTAGAGTTCAAAAGAATTTTAACATTTCTCGAGGCAAAGCCAGCAAAGCAAGCGTGCATTGGGCCATCACCTTTAGCTCGCAGCTGGGTGTTTCAAAAAACGAATTTTATGGCTATCTGCGCTTTTCTTACACACAGCGCAACGATCGTATGTCTTGGACCTTTTCATATTATTATCTAAAATAGAATAAAATGCCCCGTTATTTTATGATACATACATATATAACAAGTTCATAAGCTCTTACCCTTCTCCGCGTGTATCCTGCTATCTTTTATCCCATCTAATCTTGGGTTTTCCGGCTAGCTAATATTGCTTCCAAAAAATTAACATTTGCTTACAAAATTTGAATAAAAAATTGTCACAAAACGGTTAAGAATTCTTTTCGATTTGACATTATACCCCAGTTCTAAATGAGAGCAACGTCAAATTCAAGCACACTTTGTTTAATACATTTTGGTACAAACCATTGTGAATTCCTACAAGTGAAAAATCTTCGACATTCTCTTGTGCCTTTTCCGCCTGTCAAAAACTGTGACAGGCTGTCCGAATGTCACAAATAAAAAGGAATAGGAGGGGAGGGTTTGTTTTTGAACTCAAGCGCATTGCCTGAATTGCCCTAAATGTGTTTCTTTATTGAATTTTTTTAATCAGACCATTGAAAAGGCTGCTTTCCTCTAATATTAACTTTAAAAAATCCAGTAAATAATGAAGGTATGTGCAGTGGTTTAATTAAACACGTATAACTTGAAAATAATGCAGTATCTATACGCGGACTTAAAAAATTGTTTGATTAATGAAAATTGAAACAAAGAATTAAAATCATCGAAAATTACAATTGATATTCAGAAAGTTACAATTCATATTCAGAATTTCCATTTCATATTCAGAAAATTTAAATTCATATTCAGAATTTCCATTTCATATTCAGAAAATTACAATTGATATTCAGAAAGTTACAATTTATATTCAGAATTTACAATTAATATTCAGAAAATTACAGTTAATATTCAGAAAGTTACAGTTCATATTCAGAATTTCCATTTCATATTCAGAAAGTTGCAATTGATATTCAGAAATTTACAATTCATATTCAGATAGTTGCAATTCATGTTCAGAGTGTTCATTTCATATTCAGAATGTTACAATTGAAATTCAGAAAATTACAATTGATATTCAGAAAATTAAATTTGATATTCATAATATAAAAATAATGTGAGAAAAATGTAGGTATATACATTTTACAATATTTCTATATCACAATTTTCTATATCTTGCTCTGAACTATAATAAATGTTAGATGTGTTGAACTAAGTTTATTACAAAAAAATTGTTTACTACATTGGCAAAAAAGCTAAAAACGGCAAAAAAAAATAATAAAACGGCTAGCGGCTATATTCAAATTTTTCCGGCTAAATGAAAAAAAAACGGCTAGATTTAGCCGAAAAACGGCTAAAATGGCAACACTGCTTCAATGTCTATGAAGGGGATCCGTACGATAAGTCGAAAAAAAATGTCGAAACTGAAATGACCGAACTGCTAAAATCATACTTTTAAAAAATGTCGAAAAATGGAAAATGACCGATAAAGGACGAATTTTTTTTTTGTTGGGGTACAAATCCAGAAAATCAAGTTAAACGACGTTTCTTATTAGTTTTTATGTAAATTATGACAGTATCTGACTAATTTGTAAATTTTTTTTTACAATTATTAGTATTTTTTAGTTTTCTAGTATGAAACTTAATATATTTCACAATAACAAAAAAAAGTGCAGTTTCGCGTTATGCGTATTAATGCAAGGATAAAGAACCCGAAGTCGAAACTTTTGACCAAAAACACTTTTTATACGCATTCAAAAAAATTTCCAAAATCATAACCAAAAAAAAAAAAAACAAAATGCAACTATGAAAACTAAATTTTTTCCAGAAGGGATTTTGACAATTGATAATCTGAAACGTTCTAAATATTTCAGTTTTTATGGAAACATCGATTTATCGATACCTCAACTATTTCAGTATCGAAAAAGTTATAGAAAAACCTATACTTTTCTCAGATGCTTAAACCACGCATTACTTTCTGAGAGGTTTTTTTCTTTTATTGAGATCTCAGAGATTTCAGTTTGCCGTAACCTCTCAAATTTGCTCAGAAACCTGTGTGCAAACACGCAAAGAAAAACAATTGTCTGCATCAACATATCGTCGGGTTCATTGCAGAATCTGATATGTGCATTTGGAAAGAGCATAAAAAGTGTTTTCAGAACAGTGCATAAAATCCATTTTTTTCTAAAGATATTTACTTCTGAAACGATAAAAAATGAAATGGTGTTCAGTCGTCACGCTAAAACTCGAAAACGGCTGAACCAAATCATATACTTGGGGGGTTTGTTTGTTATTACCACGCGCAGGTCATGTATTAAAATCATAGTGTATCAATACAAGTGTGAACTGTAGCAGAAATGTCAAAACACACTTCCACGTCAAATCACAAATGTCAAAACACACATCCATGTCAAAAATCTGGGTTGCTATTGTTGTTTTCGTTGCGATCGGGTTGTGTGCAGCACCGAATATCAATGAAACAGGGTTCTTGTTTGCACAAAAGTGTTGCTGTGTTGCACAACTTTTTCACTCCAGTTTCTAGGGCAACGTTTAAGCGAATCTTTCAGTTTATACTTTATATCAAAGAAAAAAAAGACACAAAATAAAAAAACTTAAAACTAGTAAATTTTATTTATTTTACAGAAAAATTTTGAGGAAAATGAAAACTAACGTTTTTTTTGGAAACATGTATATACGATGTTTTTAGATAGATTTATTATCAAATACATATTGTGGCGAATGTTATCAAGAATCGCTCATCTTCCACCACTAGCGTCACTACCACAACTACAGCTGTTTACATACATGACGTGAGAGCGACAGAGGGAGAGGCAGCTCGCGTGTTTGCGAATGTGGCACAAAGAGGAGATGACGATAGATGAACGCTTCGAGAACACTGTTGCACGAATAA
This sequence comes from Campiglossa producta, assembly GCA_964058755.1. Lineage (NCBI taxonomy): Eukaryota > Metazoa > Arthropoda > Insecta > Diptera > Tephritidae > Campiglossa > Campiglossa producta. The sequence goes on from CAXKVI010000002.1 coordinate 63,267,086, forward strand.
ACCAGAAAGGGGTAGACATTTCTAGGTTGTGAAGCTGCTGTTTGCTAGGGTATATAAACCGCGCAAAGACAACGCAAATCAATCAGTTTATTTTGAAGTGTTGTACAGTGAAGTACTGAACAGTAAATTAACCCGCGATATTGTACTACGGTTTTTAGTACTGAATAAAGCGTACTACTTATTAAACAGAATCGGAGTGTTTTATTTAACGTACAGTGATCGAACTCAGGGAAAATAATCAAGGAATCATCGAATTCGTCACAATTGGTGTCAGAAGCGGTATTGTTAAATAAATACAAGGACATTGAAAAGGATAACAAGGACATTGAAAAGGATAACACGGACATTGAAAAGGATAACTAGGACATTGTAAAGGTAACAAAGGACATTGCAAGGATATGGCAAAGTTTAATGACTTGAAGATCCAACAACTCAAAAACGAGTTGGAGAAACGTGGAATGGTAACAACAGGCAATAAGCCAGAGCTACAATCACGTCTACGGGAGGCTATGGAAGCGGAAGGAATCAACGTTGACGATTATGTTTTTCAGCTTTCGGAAGAGGCAGCGACGAAAATAGAAGAGCAAAAGGATACTCCGGATTCAGTGGCAAATGTGGACACAAACTCGCTGTTGGCTGTATTGACTCAGATGTCGACGAATATAACATCAAAGTTGGAACAACAAGAGACACGCTTGGCATCTCAGTGGGAAGAAACGAAGACGCACATGGCATCTCAAATATTGCAGTTGTCTACACAGCTAGAGGAACAGGAAGCACGTATGTCCTCAAAACTAGAGGCGCGCATGGACGAGAAACTAATGCAGCTTGAGGAGAAAGTCGAAGCCGAGGTGGATGCGTTAAGAAGTCGTATCCAGGAGTTGCAGCTGAATCGTCCAAGTGTTTCCACAAGCGTACCCAAGGTAAAAACCCCATCATTTGACGGTTCTGTTCCTTTCCAGGTATTTAAGCTACAATTTGAGAAGACAGCAGCTGTGAACAACTGGGGCGCTGAGGACAAAGTCGCTGCTTTATTTGTGTCATTGAAAGGACCTGCAGCCGAAATCTTACAGACTATTCCGGACGCTGAAAGAAACAACTATGAAGCGTTGATGGGAGCCGTTGAAAGACGTTATGGTAGCGAGCATCGGAAGCAGATTTATCAAATAGAGCTACAAAATCGCTGCCAGAAGCCCAATGAGACCTTACAAGAATTTGCATCGGACATCGAGAGGTTAGCGCACCTAGCAAACGCGGATGCACCTGTAGAATACATCGAGAGGGTAAAGATCCAAAGATTCATAAATGGAATAATGGATGTAGACACGAAGCGAGCCGCATATGCAAACCCCAAAAGTACATTCGCAGAGACGGTATCACACGCTTTATTACAAGAGACAGCCTCGCTTTTATGTAAACCAGATAAGAAGGTTCACAATGTGGAAGTAGAACGACCAGAGTGGGTGGACGCAATCCTAGAAGCATTGAACGGAAAGCAACGGAAAAATGAAGCAGCCATTAAATGCTTCAAGTGCGGAAAATCTGGCCATATGGTGCGTCATTGCAACATCGGCTCCAGAGACTTTGGCAATGCTTGTGGACGTAAGGGTAACGCTGGAGGAGATGACCAAGATGAATGCCCTATAGTTTCTGTGTCGCAGGTCGGAGGGAAAGCAAGTACTGTTACTGTTAGAGGTTTATTGGACGGAAAAGAGCGGTTATTCACTGTGGATACTGGCGCATCTCATTCTATCATTAGAAGTGACTTGGTCCAAAAGAGAGTACGACCATTGCAGGATGCAAAGTTGCGGACAGTAACTGGTGAAAGTAAGCTGGTTCATGGAGAAGTGCGGTGCAAGGTTGCGATTGGGAATGCGACTACATACCACAACTTCTTAGTGGCAGATATTGTGGACGAAGTCATCATTGGCGTCGACTTCTTGGCTGTGAGAGACATTCACATGAACCTGAGAAATAGAGTTATGAGATACAATGGTCAAGAAGTACCTCTGATCTTTGGACACAACATTGGGTATTACACCAAAGGAGTTTCATTAGAGATGAAGCACAAGGAAACTCGAAATTCAAAGGTACCTCCTCGACCAATGGCTTCGATAGACAAATGCCTACTTGAGAATATTTGGAGAAGTCAACAGGAAGATTCAGATCTGGCATGTGTGATCCGAGGGCTCGAGCGAAACAAACGACCAGCAAGAAAAGAAATGTCAGCGGCGAGTCCAGTTGCCAAGTCATATTGGGCACAATGGAACAGTTTACGAATGGTATCCGGTTGTTTGCATCGAATATGGGAGAGTGAGGATGGTCAATGCGCTCGGAAGCTTATAGTTGTTCCAAGGAAGCGGGTGTCTGATGTTCTCAGGGAACTGCATAACGATCCAAGTGGAGGTCATCTAGGAGTCAAGAAGACCTTGGAGAGGATTAAGCAGACATTTTATTGGGTTGGTTACGGTCAGTCGGTAAAGGAGTGGATTGCCAAATGCGATGAGTGCATCAGAGCAAAGGTGCTGAGGTCCACGAGTCATGGTCGAAGGAGGCAGTGCAACTCAGATGCACCGGTTGAGAGGATTGCCTTGGATGAAGCTGGTCCATTCCCCAGAACTATAAGCAAAAACATGAAAACCAGGTACGACAAAGCAATGGAAACAGAAGGGTTTCTGGAAGGAGATTTAGTATTCCTTAACAGGCCACAACGGAGGAAAAGTGTGTCTCCCAAAGCTCAGTGCAACTGGGAAGGACCATACAGAGTTGTGAAACGGATCAACGACGTTGTTTACCGCATGCTACGGAACAAAATGAAAGTGGTTCCCCTGGAGAGACTAGCAACGTTCGGATCGGGAAATGTGTCTGATCGGGACGATCAGACTTAGGTGGAGGGCAGTGTGGCGAATGTTATCAAGAATCGCTCATCTTCCACCACTAGCGTCACTACCACAACTACAGCTGTTTACATACATGACGTGAGAGCGACAGAGGGAGAGGCAGCTCGCGTGTTTGCGAATGTGGCACAAAGAGGAGATGACGATAGATGAACGCTTCGAGAACACTGTTGCACGAATAAACCAGAAAGGGGTAGACATTTCTAGGTTGTGAAGCTGCTGTTTGCTAGGGTATATAAACCGCGCAAAGACAACGCAAATCAATCAGTTTATTTTGAAGTGTTGTACAGTGAAGTACTGAACAGTAAATTAACCCGCGATATTGTACTACGGTTTTTAGTACTGAATAAAGCGTACTACTTATTAAACAGAATCGGAGTGTTTTATTTAACGTACAGTGATCGAACTCAGGGAAAATAATCAAGGAATCATCGAATTCGTCACAATATCTTAGTACAAAGAAGGCTTCCAACCCCAAAATTTGTTTCCTTTAGGGGTCAACTCCTAATAAATTAGCTAGTATTATGGAAGATAGCTCAAAATACGGGGTTTGGCCTCAGGATCACGAATCGGGAAGCGCTTTTTTTAATATTTTGCTTCTCTGAAGAGAACCCGCCCCAATTTTGGTACCGGACCCGGGTCAATTTTCGGTTTTTTGACCATAACATAAAAAAAAGACACAAAATAAAAAAACTTAAAACTAGTAAATTTTATTTATTTTACAGAAAAATTTTGAGGAAAATGAAAACTAACGTTTTTTTTGGAAACATGTATATACGATGTTTTTAGATAGATTTATTATCAAATACATATTGTGGCGAATGTTATCAAGAATCGCTCATCTTCCACCACTAGCGTCACTACCACAACTACAGCTGTTTACATACATGACGTGAGAGCGACAGAGGGAGAGGCAGCTCGCGTGTTTGCGAATGTGGCACAAAGAGGAGATGACGATAGATGAACGCTTCGAGAACACTGTTGCACGAATAAACCAGAAAGGGGTAGACATTTCTAGGGTGTGAAGCTGCTGTTTGCTAGGGTATATAAACCGCGCAAAGACAACGCAAATCAATCAGTTTATTTTGAAGTGTTGTACAGTGAAGTACTGAACAGTAAATTAACCCGCGATATTGTACTACGGTTTTTAGTACTGAATAAAGCGTACTACTTATTAAACAGAATCGGAGTGTTTTATTTAACGTACAGTGATCGAACTCAGGGAAAATAATCAAGGAATCATCGAATTCGTCACAATTGGTGTCAGAAGCGGTATTGTTAAATAACTACAAGGACATTGAAAAGGATAACAAGGACATTGAAAAGGATAACACGGACATTGAAAAGGATAACTAGGACATTGTAAAGGTAACAAAGGACATTGCAAGGATATGGCAAAGTTTAATGACTTGAAGATCCAACAACTCAAAAACGAGTTGGAGAAACGTGGAATGGTAACAACAGGCAATAAGCCAGAGCTACAATCACGTCTACGGGAGGCTATGGAAGCGGAAGGAATCAACGTTGACGATTATGTTTTTCAGCTTTCGGAAGAGGCAGCGACGAAAATAGAAGAGCAAAAGGATACTCCGGATTCAGTGGCAAATGTGGACACAAACTCGCTGTTGGCTGTATTGACTCAGATGTCGACGAATATAACATCAAAGTTGGAACAACAAGAGACACGCTTGGCATCTCAGTGGGAAGAAACGAAGACGCACATGGCATCTCAAATATTGCAGTTGTCTACACAGCTAGAGGAACAGGAAGCACGTATGTCCTCAAAACTAGAGGCGCGCATGGACAAGAAACTAATGCAGCTTGAGGAGAAAGTCGAAGCCGAGGTGGATGCGTTAAGAAGTCGTATCCAGGAGTTGCAGCTGAATCGTCCAAGTGTTTCCACAAGCGTACCCAAGGTAAAAACCCCATCATTTGACGGTTCTGTTCCTTTCCAGGTATTTAAGCTACAATTTGAGAAGACAGCAGCTGTGAACAACTGGGGCGCTGAGGACAAAGTCGCTGCTTTATTTGTGTCATTGAAAGGACCTGCAGCCGAAATCTTACAGACTATTCCGGACGCTGAAAGAAACAACTATGAAGCGTTGATGGGAGCCGTTGAAAGACGTTATGGTAGCGAGCATCGGAAGCAGATTTATCAAATAGAGCTACAAAATCGCTGCCAGAAGCCCAATGAGACCTTACAAGAATTTGCATCGGACATCGAGAGGTTAGCGCACCTAGCAAACGCGGATGCACCTGTAGAATACATCGAGAGGGTAAAGATCCAAAGATTCATAAATGGAATAATGGATGTAGACACGAAGCGAGCCGCATATGCAAACCCCAAAAGTACATTCGCAAAGACGGTATCACACGCTTTATTACAAGAGACAGCCTCGCTTTTATGTAAACCAGATAAGAAGGTTCACAATGTGGAAGTAGAACGACCAGAGTGGGTGGACGCAATCCTAGAAGCATTGAACGGAAAGCAACGGAAAAATGAAGCAGCCATTAAATGCTTCAAGTGCGGAAAATCTGGCCATATGGTGCGTCATTGCAACATCGGCTCCAGAGACTTTGGCAATGCTTGTGGACGTAAGGGTAACGCTGGAGGAGATGACCAAGATGAATGCCCTATAGTTTCTGTGTCGCAGGTCGGAGGGAAAGCAAGTACTGTTACTGTTAGAGGTTTATTGGACGGAAAAGAGCGGTTATTCACTGTGGATACTGGCGCATCTCATTCTATCATTAGAAGTGACTTGGTCCAAAAGAGAGTACGACCATTGCAGGATGCAAAGTTGCGGACAGTAACTGGTGAAAGTAAGCTGGTTCATGGAGAAGTGCGGTGCAAGGTTGCGATTGGGAATGCGACTACATACCACAACTTCTTAGTGGCAGATATTGTGGACGAAGTCATCATTGGCGTCGACTTCTTGGCTGTGAGAGACATTCACATGAACCTGAGAAATAGAGTTATGAGATACAATGGTCAAGAAGTACCTCTGATCTTTGGACACAACATTGGGTATTACACCAAAGGAGTTTCATTAGAGATGAAGCACAAGGAAACTCGAAATTCAAAGGTACCTCCTCGACCAATGGCTTCGATAGACAAATGCCTACTTGAGAATATTTGGAGAAGTCAACAGGAAGATTCAGATCTGGCATGTGTGATCCGAGGGCTCGAGCGAAACAAACGACCAGCAAGAAAAGAAATGTCAGCGGCGAGTCCAGTTGCCAAGTCATATTGGGCACAATGGAACAGTTTACGAATGGTATCCGGTTGTTTGCATCGAATATGGGAGAGTGAGGATGGTCAATGCGCTCGGAAGCTTATAGTTGTTCCAAGGAAGCGGGTGTCTGATGTTCTCAGGGAACTGCATAACGATCCAAGTGGAGGTCATCTAGGAGTCAAGAAGACCTTGGAGAGGATTAAGCAGACATTTTATTGGGTTGGTTACGGTCAGTCGGTAAAGGAGTGGATTGCCAAATGCGATGAGTGCATCAGAGCAAAGGTGCTGAGGTCCACGAGTCATGGTCGAAGGAGGCAGTGCAACTCAGATGCACCGGTTGAGAGGATTGCCTTGGATGAAGCTGGTCCATTCCCCAGAACTATAAGCAAAAACATGAAAACCAGGTACGACAAAGCAATGGAAACAGAAGGGTTTCTGGAAGGAGATTTAGTATTCCTTAACAGGCCACAACGGAGGAAAAGTGTGTCTCCCAAAGCTCAGTGCAACTGGGAAGGACCATACAGAGTTGTGAAACGGATCAACGACGTTGTTTACCGCATGCTACGGAACAAAATGAAAGTGGTTCCCCTGGAGAGACTAGCAACGTTCGGATCGGGAAATGTGTCTGATCGGGACGATCAGACTTAGGTGGAGGGCAGTGTGGCGAATGTTATCAAGAATCGCTCATCTTCCACCACTAGCGTCACTACCACAACTACAGCTGTTTACATACATGACGTGAGAGCGACAGAGGGAGAGGCAGCTCGCGTGTTTGCGAATGTGGCACAAAGAGGAGATGACGATAGATGAACGCTTCGAGAACACTGTTGCACGAATAAACCAGAAAGGGGTAGACATTTCTAGGTTGTGAAGCTGCTGTTTGCTAGGGTATATAAACCGCGCAAAGACAACGCAAATCAATCAGTTTATTTTGAAGTGTTGTACAGTGAAGTACTGAACAGTAAATTAACCCGCGATATTGTACTACGGTTTTTAGTACTGAATAAAGCGTACTACTTATTAAACAGAATCGGAGTGTTTTATTTAACGTACAGTGATCGAACTCAGGGAAAATAATCAAGGAATCATCGAATTCGTCACAATATCTTAGTACAAAGAAGGCTTCCAACCCCAAAATTTGTTTCCTTTAGGGGTCAACTCCTAATAAATTAGCTAGTATTATGGAAGATAGCTCAAAATACGGGGTTTGGCCTCAGGATCACGAATCGGGAAGCGCTTTTTTTAATATTTTGCTTCTCTGAAGAGAACCCGCCCCAATTTTGGTACCGGACCCGGGTCAATTTTCGGTTTTTTGACCATAACTTTCCACAGACACAAAAAAATTAAAAAGCGCTTCCGGATTCGTGATCCTCATGCCAAAACCCGTATTTTGAGCTATCTTCCATAATTCTAGCTAATTTATTAGGAGTTGACCCCTAAAGGAAACAAATACCAAATTTTGGGGTTTGAAGCTAATTATTAGCAGTTTGTTATTTGTTTAATAGAAAATAGTGAGCAGACTCGAAAGAGTTATTCTAACTAATAATTTTATATAATTCGCTGTTATTTATGTTAAAGAAAAATCAAATTTCTAAGTTTTAGCGAACTACTTTTTTATACAACCTACTACTAATTTTTTTTTCCAAATCGAATCAACTCGGCTCAAAATGATGCTCTTTTTCCAAGAAAACAACTCTGATGAACAGGTGTTAAACTCATTTTGGAATTTTGACGTCTATGCAGAAGAGTTTACACTTGTATTGATACACTATGATTAAAATCAAAACAAAATATTAGAGGGGGCGTGGTACCTCCCATACAATCTTATTAATTCCACCATATTTTAAATCTCATCTTATTAATTTCACCATAATTTATATTTCATTTTGGTTTATTTTTCACCTAGCGCAATATTTTCATTCTGTGTTGAATTGGTTTTTATCGTAGCTGCGTTTAATGAGCCAAATTTTTCAGTAACAGATGTCGCTGCATGGTTCAACACAGTGTTCAAATTGGGTCGTTTTTTTTTTGGTTTCATACTAAACACATTAAAATCTTAAGAAGTTGCGTCGTTTTTTAATTTTTTTTTTACGTATTACTATCTTGAATGCATATATCTGTTTTAATAATCAAAAAAAGCATTGTAGCCTTAAAATTGTTTTAATGAATTTTGGTATTAAACGAAAATTCTTTGGGTATTTTTATTTTAATAATGTGTATACCACGGATCTACGTGAAAGCGCACCGCCATCTGTTGGTGAAGTCTTAAGGTACGGGTACACCTAGCGACACGACGCGACGCTACCAAATAGTTGCCTATTTGCAGAGAACGTTGTGTCGCGTGGTGCTGCTGTCGCTAGATGTACTCTGCTCCATAAGAACACATGCAAAGAATATTTGGTCGCGCCGTGTCGCGTCGCTAGGTGTACCCTTAGCTTTATAGTGACCCGGACTGTTCCCGTGAGAAATTAGCGTAAGCCGGAGCGATATCTTCCAGAAGAATGCGGCTTTTATTTCAAAGATTTTCAGTGTAAAAATGCGAATTTTTTGCAATTTTCCATTGTCAATTTTTGGAGACGAACGCACATTAAGTTTGTAGTTCTGCTTTGGTGTTACTCTTGGTGTTGCGCAGGTCATGTTAGAAAATCAGAACTAAATATTGGGGGGCGTGGCATCTCCCATACAAACTTTTTTCTCCAAGGTGAATATCTCTAAAAGAGTTTAAGGTAGGGACCTGGAAATTGGTACAGAGCTATAGGATAACAACACCATTCTCATCCATAAAACTGGGGGTTAACCAAAATGGGACGTGGCACCTCCCATACAAATGAAATACTTCATAGTCGATATCTCTGGAAGTATTCATGTTAGACCACTGAAATTTGGCAAGGGGTCTTATGAGATGGATTCCCACCACCTTCACAAATACTGGGGATAACGAAAAAGGGGGCGTGGCACCTCCCATGCAATTGAAATACTTCATAGTCGATATCTCTGGAAGTATTCATGTTAGACCACTGAAATTTGGTAAGGGGTTATATGAGATCGGCGGCCGCCGTGGTGTAGCGGTTAAGTGTTCGGCCTTCTACACCATGTCGTGGCGGTTCGATGCCCGGCAAAAGTAACATCAAAAATTATTTAGAAAAAGAATTTTTCTAAACGGGGTCGCCCCTCGGCAGTAATTTGGCAAACTCTCCGGGTGTATTTCTGCCATGAGAAGCTTCTCAGCAAAAACTCATTTGCCTTGCAAGTGCCGTTCGGAGTCGGCAAAAAACTGTAGGTCCCGCCAACTTGTAGGTAAAACTCAAAAGCAACACACCACAAGTTGGAAAGAGAAGCTTGGCAAAAATCTCGTTAGAGGTTATGATAACCTGTTGGTATATCGCCGCCATTAGTTTTTTTTTTTTTTTTTTTTTTTTATATATCACTATCACATCCAAAAAAAACTGGGGGTACGAAAAAGGGGGCACCTCCCATACGAATGAAATACTTCATAGTCCATATCTAGGGAAGTATTTAGGTTAGACCACTGAAATTTCATGAGGAGTTAAATAAGGTTAATTCCTATCATCTCCAAAAAAACTGGAGATAAAGAAAAAGATGGCGTGGCACCTCCCAAACGATGGACACATTTCATAGTCCATATCCCTGGAAGTATTTAGGTTAGACCACTGAAATTTCGTGAGGAGTTATACAAGATCAATCCCTGCCACCTCCAAAAAAAACTGGGGATAACGAAAAGGGGGGCGTGGTTCCTCCTATACGAAGGAGATAGGGATATGGATTAAAATAGATATAGGGATCGGGTTAGAGAAACATGCAGGGAAATAAATTTGTGGCAGGACAACGTCTGCCGGGTCAGCTATTTTATTAAATTAATTCGATATTTTGTATTAATTCGAATATGTAAAAACATATCTAAATATACATAGCTGTAGAAAAACTAACATATTATAGCTTTATAGCTTAACTTGAGAAGCGCGAATTGCTTGTATATGTTATATCGTCGTGTTCATTGCAAAATCTGATATGTGCATTTGGAAAGAGAGTAAAACGCGTTTTCAAAACAGCGCATAAAATCTGTTTTTTTTTAGTTCTGATTTTATAACATGACCTGCGCGTGGTAATAACAAAAAACTCCCCAAATGAAGTATATGATTTGGTTCAGCCGTTTTCGAGTTTTAGCGTGACGACTGAACACCATTTCATTTTTATATATAAATATATCACAATAAACCAAGACGCATTAAATTTTGCATGTTTGATTGCAACACGAAGAGTAACACCAAAGCAGAACTTCAAACTTAATGTGTGTTCGTCTCCAAAAATTGACAATGGAAAATTGAAAAAAATTCCTTTTTTTACCCTGAAAATCTTTGAAATAAAAGCGGCATTCTTCTGGAAGATATCGCTCCGGCTTACGCTAATTTCTGACGCAGGTTCTTCGGGATAAAGAGCGCTTAGGTATGCCGTTTGCCACATGCAAGCTTATGCTGAAGGAATACACACTCCGCCAAGCCAACGAAAGATGGCTGCAATCTCCAGGATGCCGGATATCCAAAGAAACCTGGCCGAAATGGGATCATAAAAGATCAAGACAAATTTATGCCCTAAGGAGAAGTGATATCTCCATATTAATAGGCGTATTAACTGGGAACTGCCTCATTGGTAGGCACGCAGAAAGACTTGGTGTACCCTACCGACGATGCTGTAGGATTTGTAAGGATGATGAGGAGGAGGAAACGGTGGAGCACCTCATCTGCAACTGCCCGGCTTTAAGTGGCGCGAGAATGCGCTTTTTGGGAGTTCCCTTCCTGGTCAGCCTACGCCAGGTCACGGAGCTGGACATAAAGGACCTGATGGCCTTCATCAAGCCATCTAAATGGTTCGAGGAGGAGTAACGGTGTCGGTATAGGAAAGTTAGTCCCGGGTTTCTGCTATGTGGAGAATTCCGTTAATACCGCGATTATCCATATGGCAGGGTCCCGGAACTGAGTTTCTTAGTGTTGGTGGTATCACAACGGGCCTTTTAATACTGGATAAGATAAAAAGATGATAAAAAAATTTTAAAGAAAACCTTTATATGAATGCTGTCAAAAAGCAGCAGCAAATTTCTCGTTAAACAAAGACATGGTGTCGTTGTCTTTGGTTTTGAAATTTTAGTCATACCACTTGTAATAAATTTTTGAAATTTGAAAATATAAAGGTGGAGTGCACGTTCGCAAACTAATTAATGAGTTGCGCACGCATTTTCAATTAAATCGACCAGATCGCCACCTTTCGGAAATTTAATTTTTTCAAATTGTATTGTCACCGTGCCCGCAACTACGTGCTAAATTTCAACTCACTAGGTTGCCAGTAAGTTAGTTAAAATTCGTTCGCAAGATTTCTGATTGAAATCGAATTTTCCAAATATCTCGATCCGTGCGCCACCTACGGGAAATTTTTTGATGAGGGATTTCATTGTCACCTGATAAATGTGTCAAGTTTCAATTCTATAGATTACCGAGAAGTTACTCAAAAGTCGATTGCAAGATTTCCCGTGTGTTTCAGAGATTTTCAATTATATCGACCAGAGCGCCATCTTTCGGAATTAAAATTTTTTCAAATTGTATTGCCACCGTGCCCGCAACTACGTGCTAAATTTCAACTCCCTAGGTGCAAGTAAGTTAGTTAAAATTCGATCGCAAGATTTCTGATTGAAATCGAATTTTCCAAATATCTTGATCAGTGCGCCACCTACAGGAAATTTTTTGATGAGGGATTGCATTGTCACCGGGTTCTGATAAATGTGTCAAGTTTCAAGTCTATAGCTTACCGGAAAGTTACTCAAAAATCGATCGCAAGATTTCCCGTGTGTTTCAGAGATTTTCAATTATTTCGACCAGCGCGCCACCTTTCGGAATTTTAATTTTTTTCAAATTGTATTGTCACCGTGCTCGCAACTACGTGCTAAATTTCAACTCCCTAGGTTGCCAGTAAATTTGTTAAAATTCGATCGCAAGATTTCTGATTGAAATCGAATTTTCCAAATAACGCGATCAGTGCGCCACCTACAGGAAATTTTTTGATGAGGGATTTCATTGTCACCGGGTTCTGATAAATGTGTCAAGTTTCAAGTCTATAGCTTACCGGGAAGTTACTCAAAAATCGTTCGCAAGATTTCCAGTGTGTTTCAGAGATTTTCAATTATTTCGACCAGCGCGCCACCTTTCGGAATTTTAATTTTTTCAAATTGTATTGTCACCGTGCCCGCAACTACGTGCTAAATTTCAACTCCCTAGGTTGCCAGTAAGTTAGTTAAAATTCGATCGCAAGATTTCTGATTGAAATTTAATTTTCCAAATATCTCGATCCGTGCGCCACCTACTGGAAATTTTTTGATGAGGGATTGCATTGTCACCGGGTTCTGATAAATGTGTTAAGTTTCAAGTCTATAGCTTACCGGGAAGTTACTCAAAAATCGATCGCAAGATTTCCCGTGTGTTTCAGAGATTTTCAATTATTTCGACCAGCGCGCCACCTTTCGGAATTTTAATTTTTTCAAATTGTTTTGTCACCGTGCCCGCAACTACGTGCTAAATTTCAACTCTCCAGGTTGCCAGTAAGTTAGTTAAAAGTCGATCGCAAGATTTCTGATTGAAATCTAATTTTCCAAATATCTCGATCCGTGCTCCACCTACTGGAAATTTTTTGATGAGGGATTGCATTGTCAAGGTGGCGCCTTTCGGAATTTTAATTTTCCAAATATCTCGATCCGTGCGCCACCTACAGGAAATTTTTTGATGAGGAATTGCATTGTCATCGGGTTCTGATAAATGTGTCAAGTTTCAAGTCTATAGCTTACCGGGAAGTTACTCAAAAATCGATCGCAAGATTTCCCGTGTGTTTCAGAGATTGTCAATTATTTCGACCTTTCGGAATTTTAATTTTTTCAAATTGTTTTGTCACCGTGCCCGCAACTCTCCCGTGATATCACAAAACCAAGTAAGTGTCAGTTACTTGGTTCCGTCGTTCTACGAATTTTCGGAACCCCGTTAAAAAAATCTATCAGGGACATCGATTCGTTTCTTCCTATCTTGTTTCTAAGTACCTTAAACTAGAAAAGTTATAAAACCAAGTAACTTAAAATGCACTGGATCAAGAAATTAGTTCACAACAAAACCAAGTAACTCGTGTTCTTTTTCTAGTAACTGAAAATTTTGCAACAAATACTAGGCTTTTTTACAAATAGTCATTAGAAATCAATTTCTTATCGTCACTCTAAGTTTCTGTTTTAGTTTCGATCTCCTATCAATGCAAAAACCATTAAAACTCATTTTTAATCAAGAATTATTAGAATTTCCTAAAAAAATGTATGTGATTATTTCACAAAACCAAGTATCTTTTAAAGATGCTTAATTTATCTTATTGTTATAAGAAAAGTATTTGAGATAATTTTAAAATCATTGCAGGGATAAACGAGGGAATATTATGTGATTTCAGCCCAGCATCAGATGGCAAATCAGAACACATTTTGCCAGAGGAGTGAGACCATTTTTAACCAAATCTGAAAGTTGTGGTAGTGTAAGAGAGCTTTTTAGTCTTGAGTCAGACGCAGGCCAGGAGCTTCTGTTTCCTCAAGTGCAGCCCACTATAGGGGAGATCCAATTTTGGCTTGCCTGATGGTGAGAATCTAGAAAATATATTCAACCAGGTTTCATCATTATTTATAGGCGCTTAACAGCCTAGGCAATTTTGGCCGCTTCGTATTAAACCACGCCAGTCGTTACTTTTTAGCGACAACTGACGACAATTGAAAACACCAAGGGAATTCAAGTCATCCTCCACTTGTTGTTTCCAACTCAGTCGAGGTCTCCCCCTTCCTCTGCTCTTCGTGTGTCGATAGGAAAACTATCTGGGTTGGAGCATCCTTGTCCATTCGCATAACATTACCTAGCCAGCAGAGACTTTGGGCTTCAATTCGCTACACTATGGTAAGTTCTGCGTAGAGCTCTACAGCTCATCGTTAAATTTACTTCGATACTCGTCGTTGGCATCTCGGGAAGGACACTGTCCATGATTCCGAGCCGTACGTTAGGACTCGTATGATGAAAGACTTACATATATATCGTGATCTTTGTCTGTCGAGAGAAGACTTTACTTCCCAATTGCCTACTTACTCCGAAGTAACACTTGTTGGCAACAGTGATTCTCCTTTGGATTTCGACTATCGAGGAGATAAATAAGGAAAATTTAGTGTGAGACCCAAAAAATAAAAAGGATTTGCTTCCGGCATGCAATTTTGGTTTTATATGGAAGTTCACAACAAATCCAAGTAACTGTCAACTTGCTTGGATTTGTCGTGAAACAAAATTTTTTTTTGTATTAAAGCCAAAAATCGTAACAATCTAAATTCAAAGTTACTTGGCAGTTACTTGGGTTTGTTCTGAAACAACAAATTTCTTTGTATGAAAGGTGAAAATCGTGTTTTTTAAAAACTCTGTAACTGTATATATTTGCCAATAAATCCATAACTACGTCGCAAAAAATTCCTTGCACATGTGCATAAAAAAACTTTGGGGTCTTATCTTGCCATATTACTCGCATGCGAGGATGCAAAAACCGTAGCACTGTACAAGGCAGCAGCTGCTAAACTGGGTGAAGTCTACCAGGGCGCAAAGATAGAGGTCGTCGACTGGAAGGACATTCCAGCTCGTCCAAGGGCAAGGGCGTGGATTCCGGCCATCCCTGACGAACCCGAGAGAATACTCGGGATGCTACGGCTAATGAATCCGTCCCTCCCAACGCATGACTGGAGTGTCAATCTGGTCGGGGATGCGGTAGGGCCCGACAGACAGGTGGTGTTCACCATGAATAAAGAGTCAATCGAGCCCCTCAAAAGGTGCAATGGCCTAGTACACTACAGCGTAGGCCAGATCGTTATCCACGTATATCGTGGTGATGCTCAGCGCGCTGCCTTCTCGGCTGCTCCGGGGGAACCGGAAAACTTATTACCAGAAGAGGAAGCGGAGGATTCCGATGCGGAAAGCATGTTATCCGCCACGTCTCTTGGCGATAGTGCTGTGAACAACTCGGAGATGGAGGACAGCCTACAGGACGAGGAAGTCCTCGACGTCACGGTGGTAGCAGCCAACGCTGAGCGACTAACATCTAACGCTACAGGCAGCAGGACTCCTGCAACGCCACATCGGGCAGTTAATCGGAACAACTCGTCGTTGATAGGCAACCTCCGGGATGGAGCAAACCTCGACGATATGGGGACGGCAGGGAAGTCTGTGCGCTCTCATGTTGGTGGTGCTTCAGATTAATTTGCACAAATCTAAAGTGGCTTCGGCTGCTTTAAGTAGTCGTCTTTCTAAAGGCGACGTGGATGTGGTCCTCATCCAAGAACCCTGGGTCAATAGCTCGAGAATCTGCGGATTGGGGACTAAGGGCTTCAAGCTCATTCGAGCCAGCGAGGAGAGCAAAGTCAGAACGTGTATTTTGGTCAAGTCTGAGTTGAACTCCTTTCTCCTACCTAACTAAACTAATGGTGATATTACCGCTATCAGTCTAACGGTCGACAGCACCCGCCTGACGGTGGCGTCGGTCTATATGCCCTACGACGCCGAAGAACCCCCACCACAAACGGAGGTGAAAGACCTGGTGTCAAATTTCTGCACGGGTAATCTTATTATTGGAGCGGACGCTAATGCTCACCATGTCCAATGGGGGAGCTCCGACATCAATGCCAGGGGCGAGTCTCTGTTTGATTACCTCTTAACAACCAACCTGGTGATTTGCAACGTGGGTAATGAGCCTACTTTTATCACTAAGACCCGCAGGGAGGTCATAGACCTCACTATCTGTAGTGAAGGCGCTTATGAGTGGGTCAGAAAATGGCGGGTTCTGGAAGAACATTCTTTCTCCGACCACCGTTACATAGAAATGGTTTTAGACTTTATTGTAGAACAACCAATCATGAAGCGCAATCCACGTAACACTGATTGGCAGTTACACAATGAAATATTAGACAGAGACCTACCAGTACTGCCCTCACAAGCCCCCTCATCAGTAGAGGAGCTGGAGGATCTTGTTACTACATTTACATCGGCGCTCTCAAATGCTCTAGGACAGGCTTGTCCAGTGCCAAAACCACGCGGTAAACACAGGCCACATTGGTGGTCCTACGATTTGGACTCGCTCCGAATATCATGCCGGAAACAATTTAACAAGGCCAAGAGCTTCGGCTCTGAGCCTCATTGGCATGAATATAAAGCTAAACTAAGGGCCTACAAAAAAGCTCTGAGACAGGCGAAGAGAACCTCGTGGAGAAATTTCTGCACTGGCGTCGAAAAGGTCGACGACACAGCGAGACTTAGACGAGTCCTCTCGAAAAGTCAAACAACCATCAGCTATTTGCGAAAGCCTGACGGATCCTGGACCAGCACGGAAGAGGAAACCCTTGAGCTGCTCTTGAATACACATTTTCCGGGGAATCTGCATGATGCACCACTAGCACCTGCAACAAACCTGGCAGTAAATATACCCATCACTGAGGAAAGAGTAAGGTGGGCAGTTAAGAGCTTTGAACCGTATAAGGGTGCCGGGCCGGACGGGATTATCCCCGCGCAACTTATAAACACGTTGGAGACATCAGCTAAATGGCTGGTATTTCTCTTCACAGCCTGCCTGGCTCTCAACCACATTCCGGGCTCCTGGAGAAGCGCCACGGTAGTGTTTATCCCTAAGGCTGGGAAGGCATCCCACTACGAGCCAAAAGATTACAGACCGATCAGTCTCTCGTCCTTTGTACTCAAAACCTTTGAGAGGATACTAAGCGACTACCTTTCAACGACTATTGATAGCAACCTTATTTCTAGCTATCAGCATGCATACACCAAGAGTAAATCAACAGAAACTGCTCTGCACAGCCTAGTATCTGTCATTGAGAAATCGCTGTGTGAAAAGGACTACTGTCTCGTGGCCTTCTTAGACATTGAGGGGGCTTTCAACAATATAAGCCCGGAGGCGATCAACTCCGCTCTAACTAATCTGGGCGTAGATAGACCTCTAACTGGTTTAATTGACCAACTTCTAAGAGGAAGGAAAATAGCTTCTTCACTTGGTACGGTCGAGTTATCACGCTATGTCACAAGGGGAACGCCCCAGGGTGGTGTTCTTTCCCCGCTTTTATGGAACCTCACAGTCAACTCGTTGCTACGTGACACAAGCTGGGGGGGCGGGAAGATAGTGGCATACGCAGACGATTTAGCTATTGCATTCAGAGGCAAGTTCCCACAAACTCTGTGTGACCTGATGCAAGTAGCACTGCGAGAGGTTTCGAGGTGGTCCTCTCGCTGCGGACTTAGTATCAACCCGGGGAAAGTGGAACTTGTCCTCTTCACCAACCGGTACAAAATACCGCCACTAAGCCTACCAGAACTAGATGGCACGCGCCTGGGCTTGTCGGATAAGGCCAAGTTTCTAGGCATAGTTCTGGACAGGAAACTGAATTGGAAGGAGAATGTTCTTCAGCGCCAGAAGAAAGCTTGCATCGCTCTTTACACATGCAAAAGAGCCATTGGCAAAAAATGGGGGCTCAGCCCTAGAGTATGCAGTTGGATCTACACGGCCATCATTCGCCCAATCATGCTGTATGGAGTCGTCGTATGGTGGCCGGCACTGAGCAAGACAACATACCTGAATCTGTTGCGGAAAGTCCATAGATCCAATATGATCTGTATAAGCGGTGCGCTAAGGACAACGCCCAACGAAGCCCTCCAGGCCATTCTGGGCATTTTGCCACTTGATCTGGAAGGGTTTCGGTCAGCGGCGGCATCAGCTCTGCGCCTAAGAGAAACCTCCAGTTGGGGTGCGGGTACTATTGGACACTCCAGTATTCTGGAATCTTACAGCTTTCTCCCTTTAAGCACAGATCGTTGTGCGACCACTACAGTCGGGGATAGCTGCTTCAAAATAAACATTCCCAGCAGAGAAGACTGGGAGAGGACGGATTGGTGTCCCGAAACAAATGGTGGCACTTCCATATACACCGACGGCTCGAAGTTGGACGGCAGAGTTGGAGGAGGGGTTTATTCAAGGGATTTGGACCTTGAACTCTCCTTCAGACTACCTGATCATTGTAGCGTCTTCCAGGCGGAAGTCTCGGCAATCCGGGACGCCGCGGCCTGGTTAAGCAAACGTGTTATCGGAGGAGATATCACTATTTTCAGCGATAGCCAGGCGGCAATCAAATCCCTTGGCTCATACACGTTCAACTCTGAACTGACGCTCAGCTGTCGTCGATCTCTTCAGGAGATGGCCCAACAGAACCGCGTAAACCTCATATGGGTCCCGGGACATAGGGACATTGAGGGAAACTGTAAGGCAGACGAGCTTGCCAGGCAGGGCACGACCAAGCAGGTTCTTCGGGATAAAGAGCGCTTAGGTATGCCGTTTGCCACATGCAAACTAATGCTGAAGGAGCACACACTCCGTCAAGCCAACGAAAGATGGCTGCAATCCCCAGGGTGTCGGATATCGAAACAAACCTGGCCAAAATGGGATCTTAAAAGGTCTAGACGCATTTATGCCCTAACTAGGAGGGAAATCTGCATATTGATAGGGGTATTAACCGGTCACTGCCTCATTGGTAGGCATGCAGAAAGGCTAAGTGTGCCCTACCGACGATGCTGCAGGAGTTGCAAAGATGATGAGGAGGAGGAAACGGTGGAGCACCTCATCTGCAACTGTCCGGCTTTAAGCGGCGTGAGAACGCGCTTTTTGGGAGTTCCGTTCCTAGATAGTCTAAGCCAGATCGCGGAACTGGACATAAAGGACTTGATGGGCTTCATAAAGTCATCTAAGTGGTTCGAGGAGGAGTAACGGTGTCGGTTTAGGAGTGTCAGTCCCGGGATTCTGCTATGTGGAAAATCCCAACAACTCAGGGATTTTCCATATGGCTGGGTCCCGGGGCTGACTTTCCTTGTGTTGGTGGTATCACAACGGGCCTTCAAAACTGGCCTAAGTGTGCCTCTGCGGCAGCCACTTGAACCTACCTACCTACCCTATCTTGCCATAATTGAAAAAGTTGTATAAAAAAGTTGCTTTTTTGCCGGAGATATGGCCTGCTACGCAAACCATTAATTTCCCAACATTTTGAAAAAACTAGTTACTTGGTTTTGTTGTGTCACGGGAGAACTACGTGCTAAATTTCAACTCCCAAGGTTGCCAGTAAGTTAGTTAAAAGTCGATCGCAAGATTTCTGATTGAAATCTAATTTTCCAAATATCTCGATCCGTGCTCCACCTACTGGAAATTTTTTGATGAGGGATTGCATTGTCACCGGGTTCTGATAAATGTGTTAAGTTTCAAGTCCATAGCTTACCGGGAAGTTACTCAAAAATCGATCGCAAGATTTCCCGTGTGTTTCAGAGATTTTCAATTATATCGACCAGCTTGCCACCTATCGAAATTTTTATTTTTGAGAATTGTGTTGTGACCTTTCACGCAACTTCGTGCTAAGTTTCTAGGTTGCCGGGAAGTTAGTCAAAAGTCGATCGCAAGAATCTCAATTTTAAACGAATTTTCGAAATATCTCGATCCATGCGCCACCTAGTGGACGCTTTTTTCGTTCACATTGCATTGTCACGGAGCTCTGAACTATGTTCCAAGTTTCAAGTCTCTAGGTCAACGGGAAGGTACCTAAAAACACTTTGAAAGATTCCACGAAATCGTATGAAAAAGGTGGTGAAAACAAGAAAGCAACTTAATATAATAAGATCAAATGTAAAATGAACTACTTTCTGTACTGTTTACTTGTAATAAAATCTTAAACCAACAAAGAACAACGCCCAATGAAGCACTCCAGGCCATTCTTGGCATTTTGCCACTCGATCTGGAAGGGCACCGGGTAGCAGCAGCATCGGCTCTGCGTCTAAGGGAAACGTCCGGCTTGGGTGCAAGCACTACTGGACACGCCAGTATTTTGGGATCCTATAGTTTTCTTCCGCTGATCACAGTTCGTTGTGCGACCACAACAGTCGGAGATAGCGGTTTTAAAATCAACATTCCCAGCAGGGAAGAATGGGAGAGCACGGATCGGAGTCCCGCCACTCATGGCGGCACTTCCATTTATACTGATGGCTCGAAGTTAGACGGCAGAGTTGGAGGAGGGGTTTATTCAAAGGATCTGAACCTTGAGCTCTCCTTCAGACTACCTAATGACTGCAGTGTCTTCCAGGCGGAAGTTTCAGCAATCATGGACGCCGCGGCTTGGATAGGCCAACACACTATTAGACAGGATATTTTTATTTTCAGCGACAGCCAAGCGGCCATCAAATCCCTTGGCTCTTACCCGTTCAACTCTGAACTGGCGCTCAGCTGTCGTCGATCTCTACAAGAGATGGCCCAACAGAACCGCGTGAACTTCACAAGGGTCCCGGGGCATAGGGACATTGAGGGAAATTGTAGGGCAGACGAACTTGCGAGGCAGGGCACGACCAAGCAGGTTCTTCGGGATAAAGAGCGCTTAGGTATGCCGTTTGCCACATGCAAGCTAATGCTGAAGGAGTACACACTCCGCCAAGCCAACGAAAGATGGCTGCAATCTCCAGGATGCCGGATATCCAAAGAAACCTGGCCGAAATGGGATCATAAAAGATCAAGACAAATTTATGCCCTAAGGAGAAGAGAAATCTCCATACTAATAGGCGTATTAACTGGGCACTGCTTCATTGGTAGGCACGCAGAAAGACTAGGAGGGCACACCGACGATGCTGTAGGAGTTGTAAGGATGATGAGGAGGAGGAAACGGTGGAGCAACTCATCTGCAACTGCCCGGCTTTAAGTGGCGCGAGAATGCGCTTTTTGGAGTTCCCTTCCTGGTTAGCCTACGCCAGGCTACGGAGCTGGACATAAAAGACCTGATGGCCTTCATCAAGTCATCTAAATGGTTCGAGGAGGAGTACCGGTGTCGGTTTACGAATGTCAGTCCCGATAATACCGGGATTTTCCATATGGCAGGGTCCCGGAACTGACTTTCCTAGTGTTAGTGGTATCACAACGGGCCTTTTAGTACTGGCCTAGGTGTGCCTCTGCGGCAGCCACTTGAACCTAACCTAACTAACCTCGAAATCCATACGGATCACCAACCATTAACGTTTTCATTGTCAACTAGAAACCCTAATTCCAAAATGAAAAGGGGGCATGCTTTCGTTGAGGAATTCGCACCAAAATTCGTTATCGGAAAATCGAATATTGTAGCCGATGCGCTTTCGAAATTTGGAGCTGAATAACATTACGGACGACTCTGAGGATAGCGAATCCATTCATTCCTTTCAGAGCGATGAAAGCTTTCTCATAAAGGAGACAACGAAACCTCTTAATCAATTTAAGTAACAGGTTGTTCTCGTACCAGACATTTAATTGAATTCGACACGGTGGAGAATTTATTAACAATACTAAAGGAGTTTATACGACCAAATTTGGTTACAGCAATCCATTGCACAATGGAGGATTTGTATGAGGTCAACAAAAAATTAAAGAAACTTTCAGCAATAAGTTTTTATACACTAAATCCTTCCCAATGGATATAGTTAATAGAGAGGATCAGGCGGCTATAATAGAGGAAACGCATAATAGGGCACACCGAAGCTTCAACGAGAATATAAAACCTGAAATGCGTAATAAATTTAAGGAATATATAAGGAATTGTTTAATTTGAAATTAATTCCTATAAGTGAAATCCCCATTCCAGAGAAGGAAGGAGCAGGTGTCTATGTGAACATATTTTATGCCCAAAAACTGAAATTTATTACATTCGTTGATGCATATTCTAAGTTTTTGGTTGTTAAAAATATTGAGGATAAAATCAATATAGAAGATAAAATATTGGATGTGCTACAGACATTCCCACAAGCGAAATTAGATTCTGCGACCCTAGGCATAGCACTAGTCAGATAGAAAGGGTTCACTCAACTATAATTGAAATTGCTCGAGAGGAGCATAATTTAATGAGTGACTTGGAAACTATATACAGAGCAGCGCAACAGTATAATTTAACAGTCCATTCAGTAACAGATTTTAGACCCATCGGTGTTCTTTAAATAAAATAAATCATAATATTATACCACAATGACTAAGAGTAGCGCAATCAAATATGCTTAAGTTTCATAATAAAAATAGGAAAAGTAAGGAGTACCATCCCGGTCAAATAATTTACGAAAAAATCATAGGAGAGAGGAATAAACTGAAACCTAGATATAGGAAACAACAGGTTAAAGAAAATCAGGGAAACAAAATACTTTTTAGTAATAGAAATAGAATTATACATAAAGATAATATTAAAACATAATATTTTAGGTTTCCAATATGACACCTTTGATTTTCGGATTACTTCTTGGGTTGGTTACAATCGATATAATAGACTACACAAATGCGAAAATATTTTGATTAAAGACGGAGAGGTACTGATGCATTGGTAACATTTTTCATATTACGAACCTTACATATTACGGTTTAGAGACGAAAAACAATATTTTTTTACAGGAAAAGGCAAAACATACGTATTCGGTATCAGAATATTTAGAATTAGAAGCAGAATTTAATATAATAGAATCCTCTTTAATACAATTGCAGAAAACTAGGGCTAAAAGAGAGATTAATGAGATAGGAACTTTATGGAAATGGATTTCAGGAGCTCCTGATCATGATGACTTTGTAGCCATAACTAACAAAGTAAATGACTTAATTGAAAATAATATTAGGCAATTCACCACTAACTCACAGATGTTTAATGAAATTAAAAGATTAACCAAACTAGTGAACGATATAACAGGAATTTCTCAGGAAAAAGTTGTTAGGAGGCAAAGAATTAGGATGATAGTTTACGAATTGCAAACAAATTTTAGCAAAAGGAGGAATCTTAAATTCACACATACTTCATACTGAGGAAACAAAGGAAATAATACAAAAATAAAAGCAAACGGTTACTTTGACCGATTTGTTACATGTCTCAACATTTAAAATTGTACAAAAATCAGACCTTATTATCTTGTATATTAAATATCCCATTGTAAGAAATATGTGCATGCTATTCGAAACAAGGTCTATTGCACAAATTAATGGTAAATTAATTATTGAAAAACAGATTGCACTTTGCAATAATACGTTTTTGCCTGTTGAGAATTGTAAAGTCGAAGTAAATAATATATTCTGTAAAACAGATTTTAAAGAAACTTGCCTATTGAATTTGTTAAATAAAAAACCGGCTAATTGCACGAAAATCAAGGAAGTAAATAAGAAACTAGATGTAATTAGAGATGGGGCTATTTTAATTTCCGGGGAACATACAATAAACACAACAAATGTAAATGGAACTTATCTTGTTACTTTTGATACAACCATAGAAATAGACAATAAGGCCTATGAAAACCCTACTGGGAAAATTGTTAAATTTCTTAAGCAAAATGATTTGAAAAACTATGAAATAATAGGATTTGTTGTCTCAAATGAGGAAATATTAAAATTTAAAAATGTTAACTTATTAGAAAAAATTAATAACTCTTACACGCAAAGCCCAGTCTCAATGTCATTATTAACTTTTATGTCATTTTTAATTCTAGCATTTTGCAGTTGTAAAAAGGAAGCCATTAATTAAAAAGTAGGAAACGATTTGCTTTATTCAGGTATTATTTTATATATAACAGATAAGTATAACCAACCAGATAAAGAAAATAACAAATATTTTAACAATGAAATAATGGTTAAGTATTGTAAGTAATTATAATGTATTAAGAGCCGACGGGAATGTCTTCCAATGATAAAGCGCTTCCGTGGATTGCAGTTGCATGATAAAATGCTCTCGCACAATCTCCTCCAGTTACAGTCCCCTTGGCGTCATCTATCAAACTCTCGAGATATTGGAGGCGTTGCTCCACAACATGTGGCCCGTTTGTATGTGGGTTGGAAATATGCCCTTTAACATACATTTTAATCTTTCCCCAAATTATCTCAATTGGGTTGAGCATGGGCGAGTACGGTGCTAAACGCAGCACTTGTACTCGCCCATTGGAAGCATCGGCAACGGCAGATTCGATTCTGGAGTGACATGGAGCGTTGTCACACACCAGAACCAAATCATCCTATCGGTTTCCCTGCTCCTCCCAACGCTGTAGAACTGAACGGATCCATGCTGCACACGTGTCCATCTTGAAAGACCCCCTCTGTCGGTCAAGCGACACCACACCCGATAGGGATATTGCGCCTACCAAATGGATATTCGGCCCTCTAGCTGCTGGAAGTAGGTGAAAAGCTCTCTGCCCAACCTTGGCGCGTCCTCGGGTATGGCGACAAAACAAATTAAAGTTTGCTTCATCAATATACACTATCTATTTCCCAGCTCGAATAAACTGGTTCAATGCCGAAACAAACCCTGCACGCTTCTCCTTGTTGGCCATGTTGTTCATCGTGCATGGCTCAGGATGTATACCCTTAGTCGTATACATTTGACCGTCGAGATAGTTTCCTATTGCTGAGCGAGATATTGTTATGTGGTACTCAGTCTGCAGACGTGATTTGATGGCATTCAGAGTAATACTGGAGTTCATCTCGATCCATCCCAAAATTGCGTCTATGTGCTCCTGTTGAAGAATTTTAGGCTTTGTTCCACCTTTTGATTGGTGGCTACCTCTCCCAGATTTCGCCCAATTCCATGCCGTTTTATACTTGATACCCAAAGTTGTCGCCAATGTGACCCAATCTTCTCCCCGAGTGGCTGCAGCAACGATTCTGCTTCTGTCTTCGTCCGTGTTTTTGCGATAAATTTTTCGCACACAGTCTTCAGCATCTATAAAATAATACTTTAATTCATTATATAAAAAATGCATAATTTGAGTTTATATACGTACCGTCGATAACTGCACGGCAAATAGGACACGTTCCACTATCCCTCTCGCGAATAGGCTCAAAGCAACTACGATGAAACAAATGGTCACACGGAATCAAACGCACGACCGACTTTCGTTGCATTTTAGCAACACACACGGCACAATTATCTTTATACTCCATTTGGGGTACGGCTCGTTTCAATGAGGTGTCGTCCCTTGCCGATAGTGCTGTGAACAACTCGGAGATGGAGGACAGCCTACAGGACGAGGAAGTCCTCGACGTCACGGTGGTAGCAGCCAACGCTGAGCGATTAACATCTAACGCTACAAGCAGCAGGACTCCTGCAACGCCATATCGGGCAGTTAATCGGAACAACTCGTCGTTGATAGGCAACCTCCGGGATGGGGCAAACCTCGACGACATGGGGACGGCAGGGAAGTCTGTGCGCTCTCATGTTGGTGGTGCTTCAGATTAATCTGCACAAATCTAAAGTGGCTTCGGCTGCTTTAAGTAGTCGTCTTTCTAAAGGCGACGTGGATGTGGTCCTCATCCAAGAACCCTGGGTCAATAGCTCGAGAATCTGCGGATTGGGGACTAAGGGCTTCAAGCTCATTCGAGCCAGCGAGGAGAGCAAAGTCCGAACGTGTATTTTGGTCAAGTCTGAGTTGAACTCCTTTCTCCTACCTAACTACACCAATGGTGATATTACCGCTATCAGTCTAACGGTCGACAGCACCCGCCTGACGGTTGCGTCGGTCTATATGCCCTACGACGCCGAAGAACCCCCACCACAAACGGAGGTGAAAGACCTGGTGTCAAATTTCTGCACGGGTAATCTTATTATTGGAGCGGACGCTAATGCTCACCATGTCCAATGGGGGAGTTCCGATATCAATGCCAGGGGCGAGTCTCTCTTTGATTACCTCTTAACAACCAACCTGGTAATTTGCAACGTGGGTAATGAGCCTACTTTTATCACTAAGACCCGTAGGGAGGTCATAGACCTCACTATCTGTAGTGAAGGCGCTTATGGGTGGGTCAGAAAATGGCGGGTTCTGGAAGAACATTCATTCTCCGACCACCGTTACATAGAAATGGTTTTAGACTTTATTGTAGAACAACCAAAACCACGCGGTAAACACAGGCCACATTGGTGGTCCTACGATTTGGACTCGCTCCGAATATCATGCCGGAAACAATTTAACAAGGCCAAGAGCTTCGGCTGTGAGCCTCATTGGCACGAATATAAAGCTAAACTAAGGGCCTACAAAAAAGCTCTGAGACAGGCGAAGAGAACCTCGTGGAGAAATTTCTGCACTGGCGTCGAAAAGGTCGACGACACAGCGAGACTTAGACGAGTCCTCTCGAAAAGTCAAACAACCATCAGCTATCTGCGAAAACCTGACGGATCCTGGACCAGCACGGAAGAGGAAACCCTTGAGCTGCTCTTGAATACACATTTTCCGGGGAATCTGCATGATGCACCACTAGCACCTGCAACAAACCTGGCAGTAAATATACCCGTCACTGAGGAAAGAGTAAGGTGGGCAATTAAAAGCTTTGAACCGTATAAGGCTGCCGGGCCGGACGGGATTATCCCCGCGCAACTTATAAACACGTTGGAGACATCAGCTAAATGGCTGGTATTTCTCTTCGCAGCCTGCCTGGCTCTCAACCACATTCCGGGCTCCTGGAGAAGCGCCACGGTAGTGTTTATCCCTAAGGCTGGGAAGGCATCCCACTACGAGCCAAAAGACTACAGACCGATCAGTCTCTCGTCCTTTGTACTCAAAACCTTTGAGAGGATACTAAGCGATTACCTCTCAACGACTATTGATAGCAACCTTATTTCTAGCTATCAGCATGCATACACCAAGGGTAAATCAACAGAAACCGCTCTGCACAGCCTAGTATCGGTCATTGAGAAATCGCTGTGTGAAAAGGACTACTGTCTCGTGGCCTTCCTAGTCATTGAGGGGGCTTTCAACAATATAAGCCCGGAGGCTATCAACTCCGCTCTAACTATTCTGGGCGTAGATAGACCTCTAACTGATTTAGTTGACCAACTTTTAAGGGGAAGGAAAATAGCTTCTTCACTTGGTACGGTTGAGTTATCACGTTATGTCACAAGGGGAACACCCCAGGGTGGTGTTCTTTCCCCGCTTTTATGGAACCTCACAGTCAACTCGTTGCTACGTGACACAAGCTGGGGGGGCGGGAAGATAGTGGCATACGCAGACGATTTAGCTATTGCATTCAGAGGCAAGTTCCCACAAACTCTGTGTGACCTGATGCAAGTAGCACTGCGAGAAGTTTCGACGTGGTCCTCTCGCTGCGGACTTAGTATCAACCCAGGGAAGGTGGAACTTGTCCTCTTCACCAACCGGTACAAAATACCGCCACTAAGCCTACCAGAACTAGATGGCACGCGCCTGGGCTTGTCGGATAAGGCCAAGTTTCTAGGCATAGTTCTGGACAGGAAATTGAATTGGAAGGAGAATGTTCTTCAGCGCCAGAAGAAAGCTTGCATCGCTCTTTACACCTGCAAAAGAGCCATTGGCAAAAAATGGGGGCTCAGCCCTAGAGTATGCAGTTGGATCTACACGGCCATCATTCGCCCAATCATGCTTTATGGAGTCGTCGTATGGTGGCCTGCGCTGAGCAAGGCAACATACCTGAATCTGTTGCGGAAAGTCCATAGATCCAATATGATCTGTATAAGCGGTGCGCTAAGGACAACGCCCAACGAAGCCCTCCAGGTTATTCTGGGCATTTTGCCACTTGATCTGGAAGGGTTTCGGTCAGCAGCGGCATCAGCTCTGCGCCTAAGAGAAACCTCCAGTTGGGGGGCGGGCACTATTGGACACTCCAGTATTCTGGAATCTTACAGCTTTCTCCCTCTAAGCACAGATCGTTGTGCGACCACTACAGTCGGTGATAGCTGTTTCAAAATAAACATTCCCAGCAGAGAAGACTGGGAGAGGACGGATTGGTGTCCCGAAACAAATGGTGGCACTTCCATATACACCGACGGCTCGAAGTTGGACGGCAGAGTTGGAGGAGGGGTTTATTCAAGGGATTTGGACCTTGAGCTCTCCTTCAGACTACCTGATCATTGTAGCGTCTTCCAGGCGGAAGTCTCGGCAATCCTAGACGCCGCGGCCTGGTTAAGCAAACGTGTTATCGGAGAAGATATCGCTATTTTCAGCGATAGCCAAGCGGCCATCAAATCCCTTGGCTCATACACGTTCAACTCTGAACTGACGCTCAGCTGTCGTCGATCTCTTCAGGAGATGGCCCAACAGAACCGCGTAAACCTCATATGGGTCCCGGGACATAGGGACATTGAGGGAAACTGTAAGGCAGACGAGCTTGCCAGGCAGGGCACGACCAAGCAGGTTCTTCAGGATAAAGAGCGCTTAGGTATGCCGTTTGCCACATGCAAACTAATGCTGAAGGAGCACACACTCCGTCAAGCCAACGAAAGATGGCTGCAATCCCCAGGGTGTCGGATATCGAAACAAACCTGGCCAAAATGGGATCTTAAAAGGTCTAGACGCATTTATGCCCTAACTAGGAGGGAAATCTGCATATTGATATGGGTATTAACCGGTCACTGCCTCATTGGTAGGCATGCAGAAAGGCTAAGTGTGCCCTACCGACGATGCTGCAGGAGTTGCAAAGATGATGAGGAGGAGGAAACAGTGGAACACCTCATCTGCAACTGTCCGGCTTTAAGCGGCGCGAGAACGCGCTTTTTGGGAGTTCCGTTCCTGGATAGCCTAAGCCAGATCGCGGAACTGGACATAAAGGACTTGATGGCCTTCATAAAGTCATCTAAGTGGTTCGAGGAGGAGTAACGGTGTCGGTTTAGGAGTGTCAGTCCCGGGATTCTGCTATGTGGAAAATCCCAACAACTCAGGGATTTTCCATTTGGCTGGGTCCCGGGACTGACTTTCCTTGTGTTGGTGGTATCACAACGGGCCTTTCAAAACTGGCCTAAGTGTGCCTCTGCGGCAGCCACTTGAACCTAACCTAATTGCGGAAGTTTTGTCCAAAAAACCTTATATCTGAACAATCGGTTGTATGGGGGCTATATGTTATACTGGTCCGAACTTGTCAGTTCCGACAAATGATTCCTATATTACAAAATGGTGGCCACATACAAAATTTCAGCCAGATATCTCAAAAATTGAGAGACTAGTTTGCGTTCAAACAGACAGACGGACAGACGGACATGGCTAAATCAACTCATTTCGTCATCCTGATCATTTCGGTATACTTATTGATGGGTCTATCTCTTCTTCTTCTCATATTTACAAACATCGGACCAAAGTTATAATACCATTTCATGTTCATGAAAGGTATAATTAGAAGACTCCTGGACTTTTGCGATCGATTTTTAGTAAGTTTCAGATTAGTTAGAGACTTGAAACTTTACACATTTGTCACAACCCGATGACAATGCAATCCCTCATCAAAAAAATTCCGGTAGGTTGCGATCGACTTTTGACCAACTTCCAGGTAACCTAGGAACTTGAAACTTGGCATTAAATAGAGGCAACAGTTGCACTACAAATAGTGAAAATCAAAATTCCGATAGATGGCACGCTGGTCTATATAATTGCAAATAAAAATAAATTAGAAGACTCCTGGATTTTGCGATCGATTTTTAGTAAGTTTCAGATTAGTTAGAGACTTGAAACTTTACACATTTGCCACAACACCATGACAATGCAATCCCTCATCAAAACAATTCCGGTAGGTGGCGCACGGATCGAGATATTTCGAAAACTAATTTGAAGTTGGCAATTTTGCGATCGACTTTTGACCAACTTCCAGGTAACCTAGGAACTTGAAACTTTGCATTTGGTTGTGGAAACGGTGACAATACAATTTGTTGAAATCAGAATTCCAAAAGGTGGCATGCTTTTCGATATAATTGAAAATCTCTAAAACATAGGGGAAATCTTGCGATAGATTTTTGAGTAACTTCCCGCTAAGCTAGAGACTTGAAACTTGTCACATTTGTCAGAACCCGATGACAATGCAATCTCTCATCAAAAAAATTCCGGTAGTTGGCGCACATATCAAGATATTTTCAAAACTATTTTGAAGTTGGGAACTTTGCGATCGACTTTTGACTAACTTTCTGGTAATCTAGGAACTTGAAACATAGCATTTAGTTAAATCAACCATATTTAAAAATATTTAAAAATCAAATTTCCGATAGGAATCACCAAACCTAAAAATAAAATAATAAAAAGATGATAAAAAAATTTTAAAGACAACCTTTATATGAATAATGTCAAACAGCCTCAGCAAATTTGAGTGGCTCGGTGCCATCCTTGCCTAACCCTCAATTTTGTAATTTCCTAATAATTAGTGACAAAGTTAATAGAAAATTAAAAATTTAACAGCCTAAGGCTAGAAATACTTAACCCTCACAATCTTTATTAAGCGAAAAAATCTATTCTCTCTCTTTGGAGTATTTCTAAGTAGTATAGCATCATTGTGTATCAATGGTATAGCATAATACCTCCATATAAAAAATTTCGAGGGTTAGGCAAGGATGGCACTGAGCCACTCATTTGTCGTTAAACAAAGACATGGTTTCGGTGTTTTTGGTTTTGAAATTTTAGTTTCTAGTTTCTAGTTTCATTTATTTGCAGTCAATGGAATAAATCCTTACAGACTAAAAGATATTAAATAGTTCTCAATTAAGTATATACATAGCTAAATGTATGAGACCTTAGAAAGCAGAGTTTAAAATATTTAAAAATTCAGACCTTGGTAGTGAAAAATCCAAGGAAACCGTAATGCTCAGTGAGTTAAACTCACGTATAGCACGGGCAATAGGAGCATTACATGCATAATTGGTTCTGAGATTATCCCCATAAAAGCGGTAGAAATTCCGGAGAGAACGTTGAGGAACATTAAATCGAAACCGCTCCAGCAAGTATGGACAGTCATTAAACCCATTAATAATGTCATAAGAAAAACTTAAGCAGATAATTGATCTACGATCCATCAAGGACTTAAGATTTAATAACAGGAGGGGAGCAGAATAGGAAGGCATTGGTTCAGAAAAGTTCAGAGGTCGAAGAGCATATTTAAGAAAGATCTTCTGTATACGCTCAATTCTATTAACTGCTGTCAACTGACTTGGCCTCCAAATAAAAACTGCATATTCCAAACGCGACCTAACAAAGGACGTAAATAAGAGCTTGATCGTATAGGGATCTGAGAATTTGATGGCATTACGTCTAACAAAGCCAAGCATCGAATATGATTTAGCAGTAACATAGTTTACATGATTGCTAAAAGAGAATTTACTATCAAAGATAACACCAAGATCTTTAATCTCACTGACGGACTGAAGCTCACAATTTGAAATTTTGTAAGTCGTACATAGTATATTAGTTGCTTTCGCATAGGTTATGTGGAAACATTTGGTCGGATTCAAAGAAAGATGATATTTGTCGCACCATTGGTAAAGTTTGTCAATGTCATCTTGCAGTCTTGAGGCATCATCAGGCCCCTTAATTGCTGAGAATAACCTTAAGTCATCAGCGTAAAGCAAGCAGTTCGCGAACGAGAAGCAACTACTAATATCATTTATAAATAGAATAAAAAATAACGGACCTAAGACACTACCTTGGGGTACACCAGAAGTTGCAACAAAGGGCCGGGATGAGACACCATCAATATTGACTACACATTGCCTGTTAAATAAATAAGAACCAATCCAATGCAGAAATGAGGAATGGAACCCAAGAAAAGCCAGCTTTTCAACTAGAACTTTGTGAGAAACTCTGTCAAAAGCTTTAGAGAAATCTGTATAGATGCAATCCACTTGAAAATGTGCAGAAAATGACTCAACACAGTATTCACTAAAGACCGCTAAATTAGAGACAGTTGATCTCCCGGCAACAAATCCATGTTGATAGGGAGAAATTAGAGATCTTACAGCAAAACTAAGCTTTGCATTCACAGCATGCTCAAAAACCTTGGATATCGTAGACAGTTTAGATATGGGCCTGTAGTTGCGGACATCGTTCTTGTTTCCACTTTTATAAACAGGTGTAATGGAAGTGATCTTCCAATCACTGATGAACGACCCTGAGGATAAAGATTTATTGAAAGTCAATCTTAACGGATGTATTAGAGCTGGACAGCATTTTAGCACTACTGGACACAAACCATCAACTTCAGAAGTAGAGGAAGATTTTAAATTGAGAATGGCTTTACTAATATCCTCCGAAGAGAGACATAGCGATCCAAAGTTGACAGCACAGTCCTGACTCTTCGGGAATTCATATGTTTGATTACTGAGTAGACATTTTTGAAATGTACCTACGAATTTTCATGATGGAAGGAAAATTCAAATTAAGTATAGAAATATACTTCACTAATGTTTACCAAGACACAGTATAATTATTTCTAAAAAAACAATTGGTCTGCATTTAAAAAAAAGTGATAAAAAATAATAAAAATTTGAGGATATGTCAAGAAATAAATGTCACGAAGGATGACATTTTTATTATTGAGTCACTCATTATTGTTGCAAATTTATTGACTTTCTTAAAAAACAAATACGGATTAAACGCGGTTCTTCATGCGGAATTCAAACGTCTTTATATGTTTCGGGAAGCTTAACCGGTGTATATAAATAACCCGTTGCAACTTTTTTGTGCCCGCGCTGGGGTTTCATGCAATTAATAATAATATACAACGTCGAAAGCAAGATTAAAAAAAAAAATAACCAAACTTTATTCAAATAATTTCCGTTTTAAGTGATAAGCGAGATGGGTCGTGCAAACGAGTGCTGCAACCCGTTAAATAAAAGTGGTCATAAATGCGTAAAAAGAAAATTGTTTTTAGTTACGGAGAAGTGGGATATAGTGTTCAAATAATTAACTGGATTGCACGTGTGCAATTCTTGTCGGCGATCAATTCACAAGAAAAAAAAAGACTTTAACTTTATAGTTTGTCAACCTACACGAAGCACGCACATTGAGAACGTTTTTATTGAAACTGAAAAAGGAAACGATTCTGATTTAGATGAAGAAAATGATCCAACGTTTCAGTGTGATTATTACGAAGAAACGGACAAAATTGGCAAAATAAACTCTATTCTTACTGAATCCGGAGAACCAATAATAAAGAAGAAACGTATATCACAACTCACCGGAAAAGAAAAAGAAAATTTAAGTGCTGCTTTGAATAACCTTACAAATTCGAAAAACTGTGACGATGGCAACTCTGAAAGTTTGTACATACGTGATATAAGAGAAGCCTTGTCTCAGCAGACAAATCGATCGAAAAAAATACAAATCTTAACAACGCTTCCGTCACAATGGACTATTACAAAAATCAGGAAAGAATTCGCCATTTCTCGCCGAATAGCCACGAAAGCCAAAAAGTTAAGAAATGAATCGGGATACGGATCTCAGCCAAAAAAAGATCCGGTCGTAATCTTCCGAGTTCTACTGTCAGTGCAGTGCAAAAATTTAATTTCCTGGAGAACACAGCCGTGTCATGCCTGGAATGCATAACTTTATATCTATTTTAAAGGATGGGCAGCGTACTCAAGAGCAAAGAAGATTACTACTCTTCAATCTCAAAGACTTGTACACGATGTTTAAGGAAAAGTTCCCTGATATAAAAATTTCTTTGTCAAAATTCAGGCTCTTTAGGCCTCGGGAATGTATATTGGCTGGTAAAAGTGGTACTCACAATATGTGCGTATGCAAAGTTCATCAAAACATGAGGTTAAAAATATGCGGCTTGAAAGAAGAACTTAAAATAAAAGGATTTGACTTTACTGACACATACCACAATTTCATCAATAAATCAATTTGCGAAAATCCATCATCAAATTACTTTTTCTCGAATTGAAATGATTGCCCTAAACCTGAGTTTGTTATTGACAAAATCAAAACTTTGCTTCAAGAAAATAATGTAACAGAAATAAAATTGTGGGTAAAAAAAGGGTCAGCACAGACAGGTATTTTGTTCTAAATGCAATGAGAAACATATCGCAATACCGCGTATTTGTAGAAAGCAATACGGAGTAACTTTTATTTATTTATTTGGGGTTTTGTTGATAAAAACGGCGGAATTTTAACGTAAATACATTAAGACCGATGAGTCCTAGTCAGAGTACCGACATCTCCATTTTTGAGGTTTTGGTATATACCCGTATGGCTTTTTGGAAATACGCGGTATTGCGCGCCGAGCGACAATATAAATCTCTTTTATTTTGTTAAAATCTTATAACTTCTTTGCAGAAGCAACGTTGTGGAAAAAACCGAGCAGAAAGATATATTTTTAACTAGTTTAACAGAAGAGTTACAATTCCTCATAAAACATGATTTTCTCGCCAAGTCCCAAGCAACATATTTTTGTCAAAAGAAGGACGAAATAGAAGAAGGAGAATTCGTGATAAGCATGGATTTTGCTGAAAATTACACTTTTCATGTGCAAAATGCAATCCAGGCCCATCATTGGGCAAATATTCAGGCCACACTTCCTCCCTTTGTTATTTATAATTGCCAAAATGCAAATCAACCACACAATAGTTTTGTCATAATTTCGGAAAAATTAACTCACGATGCAAGCTCCGTTCATTTATTTAATTCGAGAGTCATAAAGTACTTGAAAGAAAAGTATGGTAATGATAGTGTCAAGAAGATTTATTACTTCTCTGATGGAGCTACATCGCAATATAAAAATAAATACAATTTTGCTAACCTTATGCACCATCAGGAGGATTTCGGGGTTAGTGCGGAATGGAATTTTTTCGCTACCTCTCACGGCAAGGGAGCGTGTGACGGCATCGGAGGCACCGTCAAACGACAGGCATGTCCAGCTAGCTTACAAAGAGTTGATGGTAATTATATTACCAGTCCAAAAGGTCTATTTGAATGGGCTAAAAGACATTTCTCAAAAATAGATTTTGATTTCTGTACCACAAATGAACATGTAGAGCACGGGAAGTCATTGAAAGTACGATTTGAAAATGCAAAACCCATAAAAAACACTCGACAGTACCATTGTTTCAAACCTCGGTGTGATAACAAAATTATTTGTACATTTTTTTCTAATGATATAACTTTTGTTGAAATCGTAACGTCGTAAAACAAAATAAGTAAAAATAAACTCTGTAGTAAAATAAACCACTATCTATGTATGTATGTATATCTATTTGCCACAATAACTGTTTAAGGGAGTTATGTACTTAAAAATGCAGCACTGATAGCCCGTACACGAGCAACCCGTTTTCGAACTGGCTGGAATGAGAGTACAAGGTTGCCAGAGCGCGTATCTATAAAAGCGGGTGCATCGGGAAGTTTCGCTCTCTTATTAATCAAATCACCAGGAACGAACGTGCCAGAGGACAGTATAATCAACATCTACAACTACTACCTACAATCAACCCGGTGTATCCCGATGCCGTCCACTAATAAGTATAAATTACATATAATCATTTTCATTTATTTGTCCTAACTTTTCCCATAAGTGTTTTTCATAATTTCAAATAAGAGTGTTTAAAGGAATTCAGATCACTTTTCTTTGTACTAAAATTATAAGCTTTGAATTTGAAATATTTATTCGCATGAAGCGATACTTTCAGACATAATTACTTTCATGTACTCAAACGAAAATTATATTCAATAAAGTTTTGTTGTTTTGCCATTATTAAAATACCAATACTCGCTCATTCCTAAACATGGTCCTTTGAGCCGAATTAGAGCCGGCAACTCCAAACTCAATTTCGAATGTTCGAAAAATGCAACTCTCGTTGTACTTCATCTCCAATCATCACAGTTGAATAGAGCGAGTGAAAAAGTGCAGTTCAGCGCAAAAGCGTGACGTTCAAAGAAAAGTGAAAATTAAATTGTGAAATTAAAGAACTAAAGACAAGTACAAATTAAAAAGTAAAATTTAACTAAAAAAAGTTAAAAAGTACAATTTAACTAAAGACAAAGTAAGAAATAAAGTGATTGAACAACAAAAAAGGCACACAGAAGTGCAAGGGCAGAAGAGCCGCAAAGCACCAAAAACCAAAGCTACATATACGTAAAGAGCAGTTGGCCGCCATCCCAGCGCACAAAAAAGAGTAAAACAACAAACTACAGGAAAAAAATCTAAAAACCAAAAAACTGTAAGTAGAAAACTATTCATATACATATATTTTCGTTTATATGTATATGCAGCACTCGCTATAGTGGTTTCCAATCGAGAAAAAGTTCACTCGCTACCAAATTCGCTGCCTGCGTCGCCGCAAACAGCACACTCGATTTTATGTCAACTGAGACTACACGTCCAATCAAACTAAAACTATTAACTTTGCCTTTACTACACATTCATATACCCACATATATGTATGTTCAAAAATTTATAATAAATTTTTCATTTGCATCAGTACATAAATATATGTACTCAAGCACATTTATCCACGTACGGATATACATATCTACATACATATATTCCCATGTATGTATGTACATATTCAAAATTTTCACCTACCCAGTAGGAAATTTAAGAGCTTCGAAAAAATTTAACGATTCATTCCAGTGCCATACATAACTTGACGCGGCTTATGTACATGTATATTTCAACACAGTATATGCATTTATAATCCTCAACCCACGTATATATTAGTGAAACCATACTGAACATATATGCAAAAATCCATTTAGTGTTGTGCAAATAGCGACTCATTATACATACCCATGTATACATACATATGTTTGTATTAATATTCCCATTGGGTCAGTTTTCAACGCGGCTATACCTACTGCAAAAATTCTAATTAGAATTCCAAATTTGCAACATTACTCGTTACTTCAGTAGTCGGTTCGCTTCGTCGCAAAAGAGTCAAACACTCGCTGGGAATTAAATGTCTGTTTACCTACATACATAGCAAAAATCGATTTGTACATATTTAAAGTACGTACTCGCTCGCGCTCAGAGCGCCATAGAGAAAAATAAATTTTCATCCCCCAAATTATCATTGGATACATATTTTGATCTGCGCGCGTTTGAGCAAGTGCTTTCGAACAAAAAATCAACAAGTTTGCGTTTTCTATGCACTTTATAATTCTTATTAAAAATCCACAGCGGCACTTAAAATCATTTTCATACCAACATACTTACATACGTACGTATGTATGCAGATGTGCTGCTGGCGTCGCTGTTGACTGAATCGATGCAAGGTTGCTTTGACAGCAACTTAAAAACCAACTCCGTTCGTTACAAATATCTCTAGCTAAAAGCATATCCGAGCGAACATTCTATATGGAATTCCGTCCAAATCGATCACATAAAATTTAAGGTGACAAATTTCAGTTATCACGTAGTTAATCCCAAGTCATGAATTGATTAAGCATTTGGAGTTTCAAGTAAATTCTTTTTTCAAGAATCAGTTGTTTCAAAATACTGGCTGTATAGTTAGAACGCTAGCAAATTTTACCCAAACCGTTTCATTTGCCTCCTAGTGCTGTTACGTCGCACCGCTTACGTAACTCATAGAAAATATTAAGCTTATTTTCACATATCATTCAAGGTTAAAATCCACACCGTATCTTAAAAAAAAAAAAAAAATCAAAAAATCAAAATGTCGTTCGACCAATCGCTAACAGCCAGGTTTATCTTTGAGTCAAACAACGTGATACACTTCTGTTCAAATTTTGAAAAGGAAAACTTTGAAGATCAAACCGATCACTACTTGAAGTAAAATTACAAGATTTAAATGAAAGATGGGAAAGCTTACGTACGTCTTACGCAAACGTTTGCGTAGCGGACGAGACTTTGGCTTCGACAGAATTCAAAACTGAAGCCCACGAAAAATTTCAGCTATGTGCAGATAGTTTTTACATTTGTAAAGCTCAGCTCTTAGATCATCTAAAAGTGGTCCAAGAGCCTCCACCCAAAAATGAAAGTTTCAACCAGTCTAACCGTTCCCAGTCCGAAAACATGACCACCTGCATTAAAGTTTTACCATGTGATACAGAGGTGTTTTACGGCAATTACGAGGACTGGCCATCGTTTCGTGACATGTTCACGGCCGTATATTTGAAACATCCAAAACTTACACCTGCTCAAAAAGTGTATCACCTCCGCCTTAAAACGCGAGGAAGAGCGGGGGCATTGTTAAAAAATATCAACTTTGTGACGATAATTTCTCATTAGCGTGGGAAGCCCTTCGGGCACGCTACGAAAATAAGAGAATGCTAGTAGACAATCAGTTGAAATCTCTTTTCAACATTCAAGCAGCCACTTCTGAAAATAGTGAAGCTATTCAAAGGATTCAAATCACTGTTAATGATTGTCTCTCGGCTCTAACCTCACAAGGAGTATCAGTTGCGAACTGGGATCCAATTTTAATTTATTTTTGTTCAACGAAACTCCCAGATGAAACCCTTGCACTCTGGGAACAATCCCTCAAAACTCGTAAGGAACTTCCCTTGTGGTCTCATATGGATGAGTTTCTAACCAGTCGGTATGAGGTAGTAGAGAGATTAAGTAGTATTCGGCTCACCAAAAGCCGCAATTCCACCCCCCTACGTTCCAATAAAATTTCAGCTTTTCATTCAAAGGAAAATTTATCTTTTAAATGCAAACTTTGCAACAATTCTCATTCATTGAAAGTCTGTCAATCATTCCGTCAACTAAGCATACCAGACCGGAAAAAATTCGTAGAAGACAACGGGTACTGCGTCAATTGCTTGGCTTACAACCATCTTTTAAAAGACTGCAAAAGTACTTATAAATGCTTTCAATGCAAAAAACCACACCACACTCTTTTGCATTCTAATTCAAAGCAAACAAAACGCCCGCTGGTCGTAACCAGCCAACCAAATCATCTAAAGAGCAAACCTCGTTATTGCATACACAATCCTTCCAAGCGGAGGATTCCAATCAAATCCAATCGAAAAATTCAAATTTCGAGCCTTCGGAAAACGGCAGCCCCACTATCGAGGGTTATCCAGCTGTCTTCCAAACCAATTTCTCTAGCAATAATGAAACTACTCTTTTACCAACGGCAATGATGCATATTGAGCATCTCGGAGAATTATATTCTCTCCGAGCTCTTCTAGATCAAGGGTCGCAAAAAACATTCATATCGGAAAAGGCCCAAAAAAGGCTCAAGCTCCCAACAACCAAGGAAAATTTTTCCATAACAGGAATGGGAGGTGCAATGGTCGAAAACACTAATAGGGTTTGTCATATCATTCTTGTCTCCAAGAAGAAAAATATCCATTTAGCAGCCAAAGCCATTGTACTTCATAAGTTAACCAGTTTTCTTCCAACCTTTCAAATGGCTAAGCCAGATTCTTCCGCTTTAAAAGGCTTAGATCTAGCGGATCCACAGTTCTTCCAACCTGCTCAGATTGATCTAGTTATAGGAAGCGACATAATGCCGCAAATTCTTGCAGAGGGAGTCAAAAATAATGTCGCTGGAAATCTTTTGGCTCAAAATTCAATATTTGGTTGGTATTTGAGTGGACCCATAAGGGAAGAAGTGCTTTCATCTTACCACACTTATGCAGTAGAAGATAATGATGAAAACTTGAACACGCAGCTAAGAAAATTTTGGGAAATCGAGGAGGTGCCAGATCACCCTCCTCCATCCGACGATGATGTGGTATGTGAACAATTTTACCTCAACACCACTTTTCGGCAAGACGATGGGCGTTACGTAGTGTGCCTGCCTTTCAAGCAATCGTTTCCGTCTAGCCTGAATTTAGGACGTTCCCGTTCGCAAGCAATGATGCAAGCTCTACGTATGGAACGAACCCTAGAAAAAAACCCCATTCTAAAAGAAGAGTACAATCAAGTGCTGGAAGAATATGTAACCCTAGAACATATGAAACCAGCCTCTTCAGAAGAAATCCATGACAATGGAAAATATCTATCTTTTTATCTGCCTCATCATGCGGTCGTTCGTACCGAAAGCAAATCTACCAAGGTTAGAGTGGTATTTAACGCCTCCAAACCTTCCGATACGGGAATTTCCCTAAACGATGTTCTCCATACAGGGCCTACCTTACAAAGCTGACTTAATGAACGTTATCTTAAATTCGCGCCTTTATAAATATGTTTTCAATGGAGACATCCAAAAAATGTATCGACAGATCCTAGTTAACGAACAGGATCAACAGTTCCAACGTATTCTATTTCGTAGGAACAACGAATCTAAAATCAGTGACTTTGTTCTCAAAACAGTCACTTTTGGCGTCAACTGTGCTCCATTTTTGGCTATTCGTACCTTAAATCAATTAGCCGAAGACTCGCAGATAAAATATCCATTAGCCAAACACGTGCTTACCACAGAAACATATGTGGATGACATACTGTCTGGAGGTCATGACATTGCATCCACATTAGAAGCGCAATCGCAACTCATTCAGTGTTCACTATCGGCTGGGTTCCCACTGAAAAAGATTACAGCCAACCATTCAGATCTTCTTAGTCGTATTCCCAAAGACGACTTATTAGATTCCGAGTTTCTCAAACTCGATTCCTCAAGTTCTACGAAAACCCTGGGCATACGGTGGAATGCCTTGACCGATTCATTCTCGTATTCTATTCAGCCATTAAAATCTTCAACTTCAGTAACCAAACGTCAAATTCTTTCGTCGGCGTCGGAACTTTTCGACCCGGCAGGGTGGCTTACGCCCATTATCGTTCAATCCAAGATGCTATTACAACAACTCTGGTTGGAAGGCACGAAATGGGACGAGTGCGTCAAACCCCTTTCTTTGCAAAAATAGAATGAATTTGTGATAGATTTACCGGCTATTGAATAAATCCAAATACCTAGATGGAAAGAGTTCAGGCCGATCGCAAAGTTCAAATTCATGGTTTCTGTGATGCTTCTCAAAAAGCATATTGTGCAGCAGTATACATTCGTACTCAGTCACACAATAATAAAACTACTTCGAACTTACTTTTTGCGAAATCAAAAGTTGCTCCGTTACAAACTGTAAGCCTTCCACGGTTGGAGCTGTGCGGAGCTGTCCTACTTTCTAAAGCAGTAAAAAACGTGATCTAAAAGCTTCCTCTCGGAGAACATGAGCTATATCTTTGGTGCGAGTCATCAATAGTCCTCTCGTGGCTAGAAAAACCACCATGTACATGGAAAGTGTACGTCGCAAATCGAACAGCCCAAATTATAGCGAACGTCGGAAATGTCAAATGGAGGCATATTACTACCAATCAGAATCCTGCTGATTTGGGAACACGCGGCTGTAAGCCACAAGAGTTATTACAAAACTCACTTTGGTGGAACGGTCCTGAATGGCTATTAAAAGACCCAGAACAATGGCCAATATCATTCCATCCGAAGGTTATTCCTCCTGAAATTCGTAAAGTAGAAGCACTTCATACAATTGAAGAAGAGCCTGATTTACTTAATAGATTTTCGTCATGGTCAAGAGCGGTACGGGTTATTGCCTATATTTTTCGATTCTTTCATGGAACCAAATTGCGTTCTATACAGTCCACTACTAAACATTCACATGATACCCTCGTACTAACTCAAAGCGAAATACAATTTGTGAAAACTCGTCTAATAGTACTAGCCCAAAAGTGTTACTATCCCGACGAATATGCAAAGGTCTCCAATTCTTTGCCAATATCAAAACGCAGCTCGTTGCTTACGTTAAATCCATTCGCAGATTCAAATGGCATTCTTAGAGTCGATGGACGTTTGGCAAATGCCTCGCTTTCGTACAACGAAAGACATCCAATTATTTTACCGCAAGCTTCGCAAATTTGCAATCTATACCTCCAGTTTGTTCATATC
The DNA here is from genome assembly GCA_964058755.1 of Campiglossa producta. Classification (NCBI taxonomy): domain Eukaryota; kingdom Metazoa; phylum Arthropoda; class Insecta; order Diptera; family Tephritidae; genus Campiglossa; species Campiglossa producta. The sequence continues at coordinate 63,308,908 of CAXKVI010000002.1, forward strand.
TTGCTCATGCACGCAGAACACCAACTTATAATTAGAATGGCCAAACAGGAATATTTCATACCAAGACTCAAATCTAAAGTAAAGCAAATAGTGCACAATTGTAAGGTATGCACAATTCATAAAAAAAAAAACGAGAAGTCAAATCATGGCAGCATTACCGCCAGAAAGATCCACTTACTCGTTACCATTTACTCGAACGGGAATGGACTTCGCAGGCCCATTTAACATCAAGTTGGCAAACACTCGTAGGGCGCCCTTTCTCAAGGGCTATGTCTGTGTATTCGTATGCTTTGCGACCAAAGCCATACATTTGGAGCTATGCTCGGATCTTTCTACAAAAGCATTTCAATCAGCATTTGCGCGATTTGTGGGTCGGCGGGGCTTACCGCAATTAATTTATTGCGACAATGGGAAAAAACTTTGTCGGAGCCAGTCGTGCACTTCAAAGGGACTTCAAACAATTTCTTAAAGAAGTTTCCCTAGACACTCGTTCAAAATATACCCTTCACGGATTAGACTGGCGATTTATTCCACCAAACGCACCACATATGGGCAGCTTATGGGAGGCTGGAGTAAAAAGTTTTAAACTTCATCTTAAATGTACTACCGGGAACATGAATTTTACATTTGAAGAATTCGCATCTCTTCTAGCCCGAATCGAAGCTGTACTCAATTCGCGTCCCTTACCTCCCATGTCCGACAATCCCCATGAATTTGCGGCGCTGACGCCTGGTCATTTCTTGCGTGGCGCGCCCCTGCTGGCTATCCCTGAGCCGGCAGCTGAAGATCTCTCTCTTCAAAATCGTTGGGAAAAATTAAAACTACTCCATCAGCATTTCAGTGTTCGATGGAAAGAAGAATACCTGAAGGAGCTACACCAAAGATACTAGTGGAAACATCCACAAAAGAATCTCGAAGTCAATGATTTCGTCGTTATTAAAAATGAGTTAACACCTCCTAACGAATGGAGCCTAGGCAGGATTGAAAAGGTTTATCGGGGGACTGATGATAAAGTTCGCATGGCTGATGTTCGTACGCAGCATGGGGTGTATATGCGACCCATCGCAAAATTATGTCCCTTACCTATTCAATCAAACTTAGCTATATCAACACCCTGACGTCCGCTTATATATATGTTCCTAGCCATAAGTTCATACGCAATTTTTACTAAAACAACTTTTTCTACAGAAAAACCATGGTTCGCCACGACAGCGTATCACCAACGCGACGCCGCAACGAAAGAACTTTGTCACTACGGCTGCAACCTCGTGGAGGTAAAGTACGCGGAAATGCTGGCACAATTCGTCGCAATATTCGTCACGAAAGTGTACCGCGTAGAAGTACATCTCAGGGGACAACCAATCGCGGCACAGCACCTAAACGCCGTGATCCAACTATCCACCTGTGCCTGGTTTGTCATCGCTATCATGCGCTTCGTTTTTGCAAGGTATTCCGAGAGTTAAGTGTAGAGGATCGTATACACTGTGTGCGTAAGTACAATTACTGCACAAACTGCTTAGCTCGGGCGCACGGTGTAAGACAATGCACTTCACCGGATAATTGTAAAACGTGCAACCGACCACATCACACGTTATTACACCGCTCACCGTCAGCAAATCCGCAACCAGCTAATACGCCAGAAGAAGCCAATCTTGCAGTCTCTGAAGCCATCGGACTGCTATGTAGGGCGCAAAATGCGTTGTCTCTTGCACAAGTGCAAAGGGGGCGGCGTGTTTAAGGGAGTTATGTACTTTAAAATGCAGCACTGATAGCCCGTACACGAGCAACCCGTTTTCGAACTGGCTGGAATGAGAGTACAAGGTTGCCAGACCGCGCATCTATAAAAGCGGGTGCATCGGGAAGTTTCGCTCTCTTATTAATCAAATCACCAGGAACGAACGTGCCAGAGGACAGTATAATCAACATCTACAACTACTACCTACAATCAACCCGCTGTATCCCGATGCCGTCCACTAATAAGTATAAATTACATATAATCATTTCCATTTATTGGCCTAACTTTTCCCATAAGTGTTTTTCATAAATTCAAATAAGAGTGTTTAAATGAATTCAGATCACTTTTCTTTGTACTAAAATTATAAGCTTTGAATTGGAAATATTTATTCGCATGAAGCGATACTTTCAGACATAATTACTTTCATGTACTCAAACGAAAATTATATTCAATAAAGTTTTGTTGTTTTGCCATTATTAAAATACCAATACTCGCTCATTCCTAAACAATAACTAATAATATTCCGCAGTTAAACAAAAAAATTGTAAGTAGTATATTCCCTGTGGGGGTGCATAATTTTAGTTATTGCATTAAAACAAAGAGCGGGCACAAAAAAGTTGCATCGGTATATTAATCTGCATCGATAAGACTTTCTAAAACTTACAAAGGCGTTAAAATGCAACATGAAGAACCGCGCTCAATCCTTATCTGTTTTTAAAGAAAGTCAATAAATTTGCAACAATAATGATTGACTCAATAGGTTTGTTTACTGACCAAAAAAAGTTCAGAGCAGGTTAGAGCAGATCAGAGCAGGGCAGCTGTCATAATAGAAATAGAGCAATTTAGAGCAACTCGGAGCAGAAATGCCATGAAACACTTGAATCTCGATAGTTTCTTTTTAATTGGTTTTTAGTTTTAATCTTCAAAATTAATTCAAATTCACGTTTACACAAACATTGATTTTCTTGCAAGCTAATTTTTTTGAAGTTTTCAAAAATTTATTTTTTCCTGACTGACAATTGCTTCTCTGCTCTAACTTACTCCATAAAAAAAGCTAGAGCAGAAATTTGTGATCTGGATTACTCTAGTTTTGTTTTGAGCGTACTCATGAAACAAAAGATAGAGCAACCTAGAGCAAGAAAATTGTTCGTTAAACACAATTTTGTGAAATATCTCAATCTGGCGTAAGCTAGAGCAGCCCAATAAACAAACCTAATAATAAAAATGTCATCCTTCGTGACATTTATTTCTTGACATATCCTCAAATTTTTATTTTTTTTTATCAAGTAGTTTTCGAGAAAAAAATTAATTCATGAAAAGATGCACTTTTTTTAAATGCATATAATAAGTAGACCGATTGTTTTTTTTAGAAATAATTATACTGTGTATTGGTACTCATTAGTGAAGTATATTTCTATACTTAATTTGAATTTTCCTTCCATCATGAAAATTCGTAGGTACATTTCAAAAATTTCTACTCTACTATTTTCTTCAGGTTCGAAATTTGATTTGAAGAACTCCGCAAATAAATTGGCTGCTTCAGTTGGAGAATTCGCAGAATTGTCATCAAGAAAAACGCCCGTTGGTACACTGGCACAGCATTTTTTTGACTTGATATAGTTCCAAAAGGACTTCGGCTTCGAATTAATGTTTGACTCAATTTACGAATGTAATTGGTATAAAGATACTTATCCAAATTATTGAAACTTCTTAGATAAAACTTGTATTTAGTAAAGAACAAATGATTCTTCGTGCTTTTGAATTTTTTGAAGTATTTGTTTCTAAGATTCTTCAATTTCTTCAGATCCCTTGAGTACCATGGTAATTTGTAGGGCCATGCAGTGATTGTACAAAATAGTTTTGAAAGTGCGGAAGCTGTTAGCAGTATCAAGCCCCTCAAACAGCTCCTCCCAGTTAATTTGATTTAAACAGTCATTAAATAGCAAAAAATCAAAAGAATTAAAATTAAAAGAAACACTGCTTTCATAATTCTCCGAGGCAAAACAATAAAAACTAACTTTAGTAATCAGAGGCAAATGATGCCTGTCACTCGGCGTAATGGGATTCACACACTCCGTTACTTCACAATTAATATTGTCACTAATAAATACAAGATCTAAAAGTCTGTTTAGAGAATTAAAATTATTGTTAATTTGAGATAAATTTAGACTCAATAAATTATCAATTAGATACAATTCATGATTTGCAGAAAGATTAGAAGGTGTAAGGCCGTTATTAGATAAGCTAGGTGACCAATTGACATTACATAGGTTAAAATCACCTAGTACACAAAGATGGTTTTCACTTGAATCACTTAAAGCTAAAGAAACAATATTATCTGCATGAGCCTTGTATAGATCCAGTGAACTCGAAGGTGGTATATACGATGCCATAATATACAGACGACCCTGCGAGGTGGTGCCCATTAAGCAAACGCAAAGCTGGTCCAGCAAGGAATCGTCATTATTTAGTTGCACTAAAAAAGCACGAAGTTCACATTTGACAGCAATTAAAACACCACCACCTCGTTTGCAGCCAGTTTTTTCGGCATCACGATCCTTGCGGAATACATTAAAAAGGTTGGAGTCAAAAAGTTCTGAATCAAAGAACTTCTCATTCAGCCATGTTTCCACGAATACGAAGATGTCATAATCCAACTGCGCACTAAACTTGTACACCAGGTCAGCTTTGGTTCCCATGCCAGACAGATTACGAAAATAAATTTTCAGTCCACTCATATTATAAATAGGGGCGAAGTCACGCCTAACTAACTCCGTAGAGGCTTCCGTTGAGCCCTTCGAAAAAACTGAAACGGCTTTACCATAACGTTCACCGGCCATAGATTCGGGCATAGCAACTTCTCATACGAGGACGCAGGAACCCCCAACTTGAAACTGACTCGAGTCAAAGTTGATAGCGAAACATCTTTTTTAACCAAATTCGTACATGATAATAAATTTGCTTCGATCGTCGTTTGCCTGGCCACATAATCTTTAATATTATCCTCCGACACAGATGGCGCAAAAGAGGATATATGAAAAAATTTAAAGCGATCTGCAACATCAAGATCAGTGCAGTCAATCGTGCCAATAATGCGAGCTTGGTTGTCATTATTATTAGCTCTGCGCCCCTTACGTCGTGTCTGCATCCACTGACCATTACCAGTTTCAACATCAGTAAGGGATGCACGAGATGAATTATTATTATTGGATGGTTGGGTTGGTCTAATGTTGACATTCACCATGCCAGCATTGTTACAATTTTTAGCATTATCATTATTCGGCACTGCACTTGTACCAGCTTCATCCAATTGATTGTTGTTTTTATTGGTATTTCTCCTGTTACGCCTTCTTTTATTTTGCACAGGTTTCCAATCAGCTGGATTACCGACAACTGCCGGAGAAACACCAACAGCATCCGAAACGGGCGGCGTAAGTTGAGAAACAGTACCATCAGGAATTGGCGTCGCAGTAGAAGTGGTAGCAGCACCAACATCATTAGGCACAGTAATCGGCAGTAAATGAGTATTTGAAGCAATATCATTCATGTTGAATAGTCTCCTGTCACTTTAGCAGCCCCATCGGCAGAGCCACTAGCGACCGTTGAGGCGTAAGAAGGTAGCTGCTTGGACATAGAAAGGTTGTTGTTGTTTGCACAATACATTTTCTTAAATTCTGCGAGCAACTGAGACAAAACAGAATTGTTGTCATTGAGTTTGCAGTGCAAATCACGAACCTCGACTTGAAGCAAATCGGTTTTATGTCGTAAGCACTCATTATCTTCGTGAAGAGCAGCCATAGCAGAAAGAAGTTGAGAGTTAAGTGTTTTGAACTCAGCGAAATTATCAGCAGTATGGGGAATAGACATTTGCACTAGTGTAGCTTGTTGTTGTTGATTTTGTAACGAAATGTTATGCGACGTCATAGACTCCTCTTGTTGATCTGGCGCACACAAACCACAAACGTAGACATTATCAGCAGTGTTTAGATGATTTAGGTCGGCAGACAAGCTACCAACAACACAACTTAAGTGGTAAATTTCTCTGCACTTGTCACATTGCACTGATGTTTGCGCACGATCCACTCTATGGCCACAAAACCAAGGCATAATAATGCAAATATTATAATGTGATAAACATGGAAAAGTAACAGAGTCTATTAACACAATTTTAATTTTAAATTTTAATTGGTAAGAAAAATGAAGATAAAAGCTCTAGTTTAAGAAAACATTAGAGCACAGCAAAAACACGTCTGTTCACGTCAACTTCACTTATATAGTCATACCAATTGTAATCAATTTTTGAGATTTGAAAATATAAAGGTGGAGTGCACGTTTCCAAACTAAGGCAAACAATTTCTGAGAGCCTAAATAGAAGCTCGGCTATCGACAAAACATTTAAAGCCTATTAATTGCAGTCCACCTTTATATTTTCAATTCTCATGGTATGACTAAAATTTCAAAACCAAAAACACCGAAACCATGTCTTTGTTTAACGACAAATTTGCTGAGGCTTTTTTACAGCATTCATATAAAGGTTGTCTTAAAATTTTTTTATCATCTTTTTATTATATTTGAAGAGAAAATCTTATTAATGTTTACAAAGGGAAATCTTGCAAAAAACGAACCGATTTCTTAGGGTTCCTAACAAGAAGATATGACTTATTAACTGATTTCTGCATAATTGTATGTATTAATAAGATGATCTTAGGGTTCCTAACAAGAAGATTTGACTTATTAATCTTTTCAAAGAGAAATCTTGCAGAAAACGAATTGATTTCTTAGGGTTCCTAACAAGAAGATTTGACTTATTAATGTTTTCAAAGAGAAATCTTGCAGAAAACGAATTCATTTCTTAGGGTTCCTAACAAGAAGATTTGACTTATTAATGTTTTCAAAGAGAAATCTTGCAGAAAACGAATTCATTTCTTAGGGTTCCTAACAAGAAGATTTGAATCATTAATGTTTTCAAAATGAAATCACATATAATTGAGAAGATGTTCTTTTTAATATTTCCAATAAAAAAAAATAAAAATTATATTTCAGAGTTCTTATATTGACTTCGAGAACTTCAGATTATCAGTTACGATTCAATTTTAGAGATCTCTTGTATTGCCTTTACCTTCTTATGTTGCCTTTTTATATTGCCTTCAAGCCATCTCACCTCACTCTTCCTTACATTGCCTACCACACTTGTCATATTGCGTCTACCGCGAATCGGTAGGTTCAAGTGGCTGCCGCAGAGGCACACTTAGGCTAGTTTTGAAAGGCCCGTTGTGATACCACCAACACAAGGAAAGTCAGTCCCGGGACCCAGCCATATGGATTTTCCACATAGCAGAATCCCGGGACTGACACTCCTAAACCGACACCGTTACTCCTCCTCGAACCACTTAGATGACTTCATGAAGCCCATCAAGTCCTTTATGTCCAGTTCCGCGATCTGGCTTAGGCTATCTAGGAACGGAACTCCCAAAAAGCGCGTTCTCGCGCCGCTTAAAGCCGGACAGTTGCAGATGAGGTGCTCCACTGTTTCCTCCTCCTCATCATCTTTGCAACTCCTGCAGCATCGTCGGTAGGGCACACTTAGCCTTTCTGCATGCCTACCCCTATCAATATGCAGATTTCCCTCCTAGTTAGGGCATAAATGCGTCTAGACCTTTTAAGATCCCATTTTGGCCAGGTTTTTTTCGATATCCGACGCCATCTTTCGTTGGCTTGACGGAGTGTGTGCTCCTTCAGCATTAGTTTGCATGTGGCAAACGGGATACCTAAGCGCTCTTTATCCTGAAGAACCTGCTTGGTCGTGCCCTGCCTGGCAAGCTCGTCTGCCTTACAGTTTTCCTCAATGTCCCTATGTCCCGGGACCCATATGAGGTTTACACGGTTCTGTTGGGCCATCTCCTGAAGAGATCGACGACAGCTGAGCGTCAGTTCAGAGTTGAACGTGCATGAGCCAAGGGATTTGATTGCCGCTTGACTATCGCTGAAAATAGTGATATCTTCTCCGATAAGACGTTTGCTTAACCAGGCCGCGGCGTCCAGGATTGCCGAGACTTCCGCCTGGAAGACGCTACAATGATCAGGTAGTCTGAAGGAGAGCTCAAGGTCCAAATCCCTTGAATAAACCCCTCCTCCAACTCTGCCGTCCAACTTCGAGCCGTCGGTGTATATGGAAGTGCCACCATTTGTTTCGGGACACCCGACAACCCGTCCCCTCCCAGTCTTCTCTGCTGGGAATGTTTATTTTGAAACAGCTATCCCCGACTGTAGTGGTCGCACAACGATCTGTGCTTAGGGGGAGAAAGCTGTAAGATTCCAGAATACTGGAGTGTCCAATAGTACCCGCACCCCAACTGGGGGTTTCTCTTAGGCGCAGAGCTGATGCCGCTGCTGACCGAAACCCTTCCAGATCAAGTGGCAAAATGCCCAGAATGGCCTGGAGGGTTTCGTTGGGCGTTGTCCTTAGCGCACCGCTTATACAGATCATATTGGATCTATGGACTTTCCGCAACAGATTCAGGTATGTTGCCTTGCTCAGCGCCGGCCACCATACGACGACTTAATACAGCATGATTGGGCGAATGATGGCCGTGTAGATCCAACTGCATACTCTAGGGCTGAGCCCCCATTTTTTGCCAATGGCTCTTTTGCATCTGTAAAGAGCAATGCAAGCTTTCTTCTGGCGCTGAAGAACATTCTCCTTCCAATTCAATTTCCTGTCCAGAACTATGCCTAGAAACTTGGCCTTATCCGACAAGCCCAGGCGCATGCCATCTAGTTCTGGTAGGCTTAGTGGCGGTATTTTGTACCGGTTGGTGAAGAGGATAAGTTCCACTTTCCCCGGGTTGATACTAAGTCCGCAGCGAGAGGACCACCTCGAAACCTCTCGCAGTGCTACTTGCATCAGGTCACACAGAGTTTGTGGGAACTTGCCTCTGAATGCAATAGCTAAATCGTCTACGTATACCACTATCTTCCCAGAAATACCAGCCATTTAGCTGATGTCTCCAACGTGTTTATAAGTTGCGCGGGGATAATCCCGTCCGGCCCGGCAGCCTTATACGGTTCAAAGCTCTTAACTGCCCACCTTACCCTTTCCTCAGTGATGGGTATATTTACTGCCAGGTTTGTTGCAGATGCTAGTGGTGCGTCATGCAGATTCCCCGGAAAATGTGTATTCAAGAGCAGCTCAAGGGTTTCCTCTTCCGTGCTGGTCCAGGATCCGTCAGGTTTTCGCAAATAGCTGATGGCTGTTTGACTTTTCGAGAGGACTCGTCTAAGTCTCGCTGTGTCGTCGACCTTTTCGACGCCAGTGCAGAAATTTCTCCACGAGGTCCTCTTCGCCTGTCTCAGAGCATTTTTGTAGGCCCTTAGTTTAGCTTTATATTCGTGCCAGTGAGGCTCAGAGCCGAGGGTCTTGGCCTTGTTAAATTGTTTCCGGCATGATTTGCCGAGCGAGTCCAAATCGTAGGACCACCAATGTGGCCTGAGTTTACCGCGTGGTTTTGGCACTGGACAAGCCTGTCCTAGAGCATTTGAGAGCGCCGATGTAAATGTAGTAACAAGATCCTCCAGCTCCTCTACTGATGAGGGGGCTTGTGAGGGCAGTACTGGCAGGTCTCTGTCCAATATTTCATTGTGTAACTGCCAATTAGTGTTACGTGGATTGCGCTTCATGATAGGTTGTTCTACAATAAAGTCTAGAACCATTTCTATGTAACGGTGGTCGGAGAATGAATGTTCTTCCAAAAACCGCCATTTTCTGACCCACTCATAAGCGCCTTCACTAAAGACAGTGAGGTCTATGACCTCCCTGCGGGTCTTAGTGATAAAAGTAGGCTCATTACCCACGTTGCAAATTACCAGGTTAGTTGTTAAGAGGTAATCAAACAGAGACTCGCCCCTGGCATTGATATCGGAGCTCCCCCATTGGACATGGTGAGCATTAGCGTCCGCTCCAATAATAAGAAATTTGACACCAGGTCTTTCACCTCCGTTTGTGGTGGGGGTTCTTCGGCGTCGTAGGGCATATAGACCGAAGCCACCGTCAGGTGGGTGCTGTCGACCGTTAAACTGATAGCGGTAATATCACCATTGGTGTAGTTAGGTGGGAGAAAGGAGTTCAATTCAGACTTGACCAAAATACACATTCTGACTTTGCTCTCCTCGCTGGCTCGAATGAGCTTGAAGCCCTTAGTCCCCAATCCGCAGATTCTCGAGCTATTGACCCAGGGTTCTTGGATGAGGACCACATCCACGTCGCCTTTAGAAAGACGACTACTTAAAGCAGCCGAAGCCACTTTAGATTTGTGCAGATTAATCTGAAGCACCACCAACATGAAAGCGCACAGACTTCCCTGCCGTCCCCATATCGTCGAGGTTTGCTCCATCCCGGAGGTTGCCTATCAACGACGAGTTGTTCCGATTAACTGCCCGATGTGGCATTGCAGGAATCCTGCTGCCTGTAGCGTTAGATGTTAATCGCTCAGCGTTGGCTGCTACCACCGTGACGTCGAGGACTTCCTCGTCCTGTAGGCTGTCCTCCATCTCCGAGTTGTTCACAGCAATATCGCCAAGGGACGTGGCGGATAACATGCTTTCCGCATCGGAATCCTCCGCTTCCTCTTCTGGAGAAGGCAGCGCGCTGAGCATCACCACGATATACGTGGATAACGATCTGGCCTACGCTGTAGTGTACTAGGCCATTGCACCTTTTGAGGGGCTCGATTGACTCTTTATTCATGGTGAACACTACCTGTCTGTCGGGCCCTACCGCATCCCCGACCAGATTGACACTCCAGTCATGCGTTGGAATGGAATCGAACTAACTACATATCGAATGCTGAACACAGGTGCTTACCATCGAGCCATCGGGTACTTCTGCTTCCCAGCGTCTAACTGTTCTACATGATGTCTGCTGATGATGATGCAAGATTTCCCTTTGAAAACATTAATAAGTCAAATCTTCTTGTTAAGAACCCTAAAATCGTCTTATTAACACATACAATTATGCGGAAATCTGTTAATAAGTAAAAACTTCTTGTTAGGAAACCCAAGATCGTCTCATTAACACATACAATTATGCGGAAATCTGTTAATAAGTCAAATCTTCTTGTTAGGAACCCTAAGATCATCCTATTAACACATACAATTATGCGGAAATCAGTTAATAAGTCAAATCTTGTTAAGAACCCTAAGCGGTCAGTTACATAAAGCTTTATTTTGACTTTACCTCAAACTTTGACTTTGACAGAAAAGTTCAGTATACGTATTTAAACGAAGCATGGCAAATTAGAGACCTCAAAGTTGAAGCAAGGTTAAACTTTCGCAAACTCTCAAATTTTGCTTGCTTTGCTTGCTTTCACAATCACACGTTGATGACTTTGCTTGAATTAAAGAATAAAAAGTTGGAAGAAATAATAATTAATTCATTTTTTCTCTATTAAATTAATAAATTGCCCAAAACACTCTGAATGCAAAGAAATAAATAACGAAAGAAAGAATTTCCTCATTAAACCAAATAGATTTGCGTATAGTTTTTTTTTTAGGCATTTTTGGCTCTGTGCGTTCTCGTTGGAATTTTGTAAGGAACATTCCTTCTGAAAGTGTTAGCTGCATGTCAAATTGTTTATATATTTGACAAAAAATTTTATTTTTCCAAAAATTTCAAAAAAATTAATTGGGCGCCTTTTTTTTATGTACACAACAAATTTGGTTCTTTTGGGTTTATTATGTAATTCAACCTTCGTTGTATTACTGAAAATATTAGATAACGTCGCTCCTTGCCAGAAGCTTGCATGTGCCAAAATCTAAACTAAGTTTAAAATTTCCAACCAATCAAATTTTCGAAAAATGAATAAATTTTTTGAGTTGTCATTTTATTCAAGATGTTCATATAACATAGATCATTAAATAGTTAATCAAGAGGACTGAATGATTAACTATTTAATGTAAGCGGCCCTGAAGGTCGAAAAAATGGTACATTCAGAAAAAATACATATATACATAGTACAGTCTACACATTTCTGGGTTATTCGTGCATCAGTGTTCGCGAAACGTTTATCTATCGTTATCTCCTCTTTGTGCCACATTCGCAAATATGCGAGCTGCCTCTCCCCCTCTCGCTCTCGCGTCATGTATCTAAACATTTGTAGTTATCGTAGTGACGCTAGCGGTGGAAATACGCTAGTGTTGGGAGATGAGCGATTCTTGAGAACATTCGCCACACTGCCCTCCACCATCGTCCGATCAGACACATTTCCCGATCCAAACTTTGGTAGCCTCTCCAAGAAACCACCTTCATTTTGTTCCATGGCATTCCAACAGCCTGCATGCGGTAAACAACGCCGTTGATCCTTTTCACAACACTGTATGGTCTTTCCCAGTTGCACTGAACTTTGACACACACCTTTCCTCCGTTGTGGCTAAAATGGAATACTAAATCTTCTTCCAGGAACCCTTCCGTTTCTATTGCTTTGTCGCACCTGGTTTTCATGTTTTTGCTTATAGTTCTGGGGAATGGACCAGTTTCATCCAAGGTAATCCTCTCAACCGGTGCATCTGAGTTACACTGCCTCCTTCGACCATGACTCGTGGACATCAGCACCTTTTCTCTGATGCACTCATCGCATTTGGCAATCCACTCCTTTACCGACTGACCGTAACCAACCCAATAAAATGTCTGCTTAATCCTCTCCAGGCGGCCGCCGTGGTGTAGCGGTTAAGTGTTCGGCCTTCTACACCAAGTCGTGGCGGTTCGATGCCCGGCAAAAGTAACATCAAAAACTATTTAGAAAAAGAATTTTTTTAAACGGGGTCGCCCCTCGGCAGTAGTTTGGCAAACTCTCCGGGTGTATTTCTGCCATGAGAAGCTTCTCAGCAAAAAATTCATTTGCTTTGCAAGTGCCGTTCGGAGTCGGCAAAAAACTGTAGGTCCCGCCAACTTGTAGCAAAACTCAAAAGCAACACACCACAAGTTGGAAAGAGAAGCTCGGCTAAAAATCTCGTTAGAGGTTATGATAACCTGTTGGTATTTCGCCGCCATTAGTTTTTTTTTTTTTTTTTTTTTTAATCCTCTTCAAAGTCTTCTTGACTCCTAGATGACCACCACTTGGATCGTTATGCATTCCCCTGAGAACATCAGACACCCGCTTCCTTGGAACAACTATAACCTTCCGAGCGCATTGACCATCCTCACTCTCCCATATTCGATGCAAACAAACGGATACCATTCGTAAACTGTTCCATTACGCGCAATTTGACTTGGCAACTGGACTATCCGCTGACATTTCTTTTCTTGCTGGTCGTTTGTTTCGCTCAAGCCCTCGGATCACACATGCCAGATCTGAATCTTCCTGTTGACTTCTCCAAATATTCTCAAGTAGACATTTGGCTATCGAAGCCATTGGTCGAGGAGGTACCTTTGCTTTCCGAGTGTCCCTGTGCTTCACCTCCAATGAAACTCCTTTGGTGCAATACCCAATGTTGTGTCCAAAGATCAAAGGTACTTCTTGGCCATTGTATGTCATAACTCTATTTCTCACGTTTATGTGAATGTCTCTCTCAGCCAAGAAGTCGATGCCAATGATGACTTCGTCCACAATATCCGCTACTAAGAAGTTGGGGTATGTAGTCACATTCCCAATTACAACGTTGCACCGCACTTCTCCCTGGACTAGCTTACTTTCACCAGTCACTGTCCGCAACTTTGCATTCTGTAATGGTCTTACTCTCTTATGGACCAAGTCACTTCGAATGATGGAATGAGATGCGCCAGTATCCACAGTGAGTAAGCTCTTTTCCGCCCAAGAAACATCTAACAGTAACATTACTTACTTTCCCTCCGACCTGCGAGACAGAAACTATGGGGCATTCATCTTGCTCATCTCCTCCAGCGTTACCCCTACGTCCACCTGCATTGCCGAAGTCTCTGGAGCCGATGTTGCAATAACGCGCAATATGGCCAGACTTTCCGCACTTGAAACATTTAATGGCTGCTTAATTTTTCTGTTGCTTTCCGTTCAATGCTTCTAGGATTGCGTCCACCCATTCTGGTCGTTCTACTTCTATATGATGAGCTTTATACGCTGGCTTGCACAAAAGAGGTGCTGTTTCTTGAGTTAGAGCATGTGATACCGTCTCCGAAAATGATTTCTTTGGATTTGCATAGGTTGCCCGCTTCGTCTCCACATCACGTATGCCATTTATGAAACTTTGTATCTTTACCCTCCGAGTACTCTACTGGTGCATCCGCGTTTGCTAGATGTGCTAACCTCTCGATGTCCGATGCAAATTCTTGTAAAGTCTCATTGGGTTTCTGGAATCGATTTTGTAGCTCTATCTGGTAAATCTGCTTCCGGTGCTCGCTAGCATAACGTCTTTCAAGGGCTCCCATCAACGCTTCATATTCGCTTCTTTCAGCGTCCGGAATAGTTTGCAAGATTTCGGCTGCAGGTCCTTTCAATGCCACAAATAAAGCAGCGACTTTGTCTTCAGCGCCCCAGTTGTTCACAGCTGCTGTCTTTTCAAATTGTAGCTTAAATACCTGGAAAGGAACAGAACCGTCAAAGGATGGGTTTTTTACCTTGGGAGTGCTAGCTGAAACACTTGGACGATTCAGCTGCAACTCCTGGATACGACTTCTTAACGCATCCACCTCGGCTTCGACTTTCTCCTCAAGCTGTATTATTTTCATGTCCTGCATTTTTAGCATACGTTCCTCCTGTGCCTCCAGCTGAGATGACATATAAGCCTTGTCTTCTTCCAATTGGGAGGAGATCTGTGATGATACCTGTGCCGAAATTTGCGACGAGTAACATGTATTACTACCATGAAGTGATAAAATGAAAAGAAACTTCAAACTCATCAAATAATAAAAACTTCATAAATATGCCCTGGTGGAGCTTGGGAATGATCTTGCAATACTTTATTTGAATACATGGCTTGCAAAATATATGTACATACAGTCTAAACATAAAAAAGTTAATGTTTTTTTTTTTTAATTTTTAACAAAAAAAAAAAAAATAAATGCGGTCATGTTTTTTCATTGGAGAGAGCGATGAAACCATGATATAAATACTACAGGTAAAACCGTTAATGACACTAATGACATTTTTAAGCAATTCTCATGCTCATTTATATTTTGCCACGACTTTTCTGATAGGTTTTTTCAATCAAATAAATTACAAATCAAAATAATTTCTTTTTATTTTTCTTCAATTTGCGATTATAACTATTGCTAGAATTGTAAAAAATAAGGACTGTAAAAGCGAAGCGAATGTGCCCCTATAGCAGGCTATTCTACCATCTCATTTCCTGCCATTTTACAGTGTCCAGGCATCCACCTAAACGTGTAGTGTAAATTGGAAAATATATTTTGATATTTTTTTCAAATTTTTCATATTTTAAATTTTTTGAATATTTTTTTCTATTTGACTTATATACTGACACATTTTATATTGCTTAAAAACGTCATAATAAAATCAAAAGAGAGAAGGGTGTGCCCAAGGCAAATTCAACAAGGTAGAATTGACAGCTGAAATATTTTGTTTTTGTAGGAGTTTTTCCTTCAAAAAAATGTAAACAAGCGTTTTAACCCTTTGCCACCCAAGCACAGTTTTTGTGTCCCATACAAGTGTTTTAACTGAAAAATTAGATAGCATTTGCTCAGGCCAAAAAATTATCAATACCGCGAAATATGCTAGCCCAGACAGTAACTTTGACCACTTTGGAATCTACCTCTTTTCGGACTTTTGCGTTATAAAAATGGCGAGTATTGAATATTTGCGGATCTCCGTCGATGGCACCACAAGAACGCTGTCGCCAGAGTGTCGCAGAAACTGGTGGATTGATTTCAATTAGAGTTTTTTATACTGAAGTCAAAACCAGGGTACCGTCTTATCAAGAAAAATATGTGTCCGCGAAATGAAGTAATCTATATATATAAAAATGAAATGTACTCTGTATGACCGCGGTGGCTGTCTAAACGGCTAAACCAATTTCTATTCTGTAAAATTTACTTTCTTGGACCTTCTCTGTAGCAGGTTTATAAAAAAACCGATTAAAAACCTTTTGTTTTTAAGCCGAAAAATGAAGAAAGCTGAGACGTCTAAATTTCACAATTTTCTATAGGAAATAGGTATAGGTAATCTATATATATAAAAATGAAATGTACTCTGTATGACCGCGGTGGCTGTCTAAACGGCTGAACCGATTTCTATGCTGTAAAATTTACTTTCTTGGACCTTCTCTGTAGCAGGTTTATAAAAAAAAAACCGATTAAAAACCTTTTGTTTTGTTTGTAGGAAATAGGCAATCTATATACATACATAAAAATGAAAAGTACTTTGTGGGACCGCGGTTTCTGTCTTAACGGCTTAACCGATTTCTATTCTGTAAAATGTACTTCCTTGGACCTTCTCTGTAGAAGGTTTATAAGAAAAAACCGATTAAAAACCTTTTGTTTTGTTTGTAAGAAATAGGCAATCTATATACATACAAATTAAAAGTACTCTGTGGGACCGCGGTTTCTGTCTTAACGGCTTAACCGATTTCTATTCTGTAAAATGTACTTTCTTGGACCTCTTCTGTAACAGGTTTATAAAAAAACCCATTAAAAATCTTTTGTTTTGTCGCCGAAAAATGAAGAAAATGAAAAGTACTCTTTGGGACCGCAGTTTCTGTCTTAACGGCTTAACCGATTTCTATTCTTTAAAAGTACTTTCTTGGACCTCTTCTGTAGCAGGTTTATAAAAAAAAAAACGATTAAAAACCTTTCGTTTTGTTTCCGAAAACTGAAGAAAGCTGAGACATCTAAATTTCACAATTTTGTATAGGAAATAAGTGGCACCACACGAAATGATTTTTTCGAATAAGAAATATATAGGTATAATCGCGAATTATGGAAAAGAATTCAACAAAAATGTATTTTGTGCAGAACGAAGTCTGCGGGTTCAGCTAGTCAATTTATAAAAGTTTTCGGTTACGAAAAATTAATCGGCTTTGATGTTGCTGTTGTAAGAGGGACGTGACGGGTCAAACAGAGTTGTACGGTATTGAGTCTGCCTTGTGATACTACTCCAATTGCCGATTTCATCAACCCCGTGATCGTGGTCGAAATGGATTTTAGTCGCCTCTTGCGACAGGCATTCCACCACGGGGTCATGAATCGATTTTAATCGCTTACAGTTTCGTTTTCGGTCTAAGATCCAGTTGAAAAAAGATTAGACCATCCATCTTAGCTAAAATGTGCTAGAGTCTAGCTAATCTGAACTCTAAACTCTATTTAAACGTGCAAGGTAGTGAGGCAAGCGGTATTGTATTTATATGAAACAATTTGCTATTTCTTCACACTATTGAAAAAATATAAAAATCTTAAACAGAACGGGTTAATATTTTTTTCATTTGACGGGAAAACTCCTACAGAAAAGAGAGAACTGTCAAATTCACTATTACTTTGTTTAATATACTTTGGTTGTACCTATAGTATTCATATCATGGATGAAACTAGAAACAATTCTATCGTCGCTCAAATGTCGTCGGACGTATTTTTACTTGGCGTTTGATTGTGTTCAAATTAGTAAAACTAGTATCGCTTGGAATCGAAAATTCGACCAATAAAATATTAGGGGATCGAGGGGTCGCTAGCCCTCCTCCCCCATCCTTAAATTTCGGGGACGCCCCTGAAGATATACCGCCTATACCCAGTTTTTATAAGCTTTTATTTAGTTTCACCTGACGGCTGTCTGTTATCAAATCTTGCAAGCTAAAATTGATACACTTCCCGGTGTCCGATTGATTTGAAATTCTGCACCCATGTATAACCCTGATGACAATGCAATATTATAAAAAAAAAATTTCGATAGGTGGCGCATGGGTCGCTATATTTTCAAAATTCGCATTTATGGTCCGATTTAGCTGAAATTCGTAACATGTATAACTACCATGAACCATGGACCGATTTGGCTGATATTTTACGTGTGTGTTACTTAATTAATTTCTAAATGTTAAAAAAAAATTGGACCCGCTAGGTGGCGCGTGAGTCGCTTTATTTGAGAATTACGAAGGTCTGTTTTCAGTGTCGATTAATTCGTTTTTCAACGAACTTCCCGTTGAGGTAGGATCTTGAAATTTTCATCATCGCTTAGTTTTATACCCCGATGCAATATAATAAAAAAATAATTCCGATAGGTGGCGCATGGGTAGAGATATTTGAAAAATTTAATTTACAGAGATTTTGCTTTCGATTTTGAACTAACTCCCCGTTGAGCTGGGGTTTTGAAATTTTCACCATCGATCAGGTTTTACTGACAATGCATTATACAAAAAAAAAATCTAAAATATTGCTTTATTTGCAAAAATCCAATCATCACCCAAGTTTAGTCGTTTTTCCCTATTGCCATAGGAACAAGATTGGAATTCGCCGCGTGGTGTATTCCAAAAGTACCTTTACTTACCACACGGCGAATTCCTTTACTCTTATGAGCATTGTCTATTGATATGCAGATGGCACTGAGCTTTATATATTGATATGCAGATGGCGCTGAAGAATGCAACATTCGGCTTTTCTAGCTTTTATTTAGTTTCACCTGACGGCTGTCTGTAATCAAATCTTGCAAGCTAAATTTGATACACTTCCCGGTGTCCGATTGATCAGAAATTCTGCACCCATGTATAACCCCGATGACAATGCAATATTATAAAAAAAAAATTCGATAGGTGGCGCGTGGGTCGCTATATTTTCAAAATTCGCATTTATGGTCCGATTTAGCTGAAATTCGTAACATGTATTACTACCATGAAAGGAAATATTTTTGTAAAAAAAAATTCCGCTAGGTGGGGCTGAGATAGCGGTAATAAAAACTTAAAATCGTAATTATGGACCGATTTGGCTGATATTTTACGTGTGTGTTACTTAATTAGTTTCTAAATGTTAAAAAAAAAATGGACCCGCTAGGTGGCGCGTGAGTCGCTTTATTTGAGAATTACTAAGGTCTGTTTTCAGTGTCGATTAATTCGTTTTTCAACGAACTTCCCGTGGAGGTAGGATCTTGAAATTTTCATCATCGTTTAGTTTCCTGCCTCCACGCAAAATAACAAAAAAATAATTCCGATAGGTGGCGCACGAGTAGAGATATTCGAAAGTTTTCATTCCAGGAAATTTTGCTTTTGATATTGTACTAACTTGCAGTTAAGATGGGATTTTGCAAATTTTCATCATCGTTCAGGCTTCGCTAACAGTAAATAAAAAAATTTCGTTTAGTTTAGTCTTTATTCCAATATCCCAAAAGTAACTTTATTAACCACGCAGCTTTATTGTAAAAGATTCTATGTTTTCTGTTGCTGCTAGCAGCCGATTGATGTCGTTGCGACATTAATGCCTCTTTGCCGCACGGCTTTATAGCGGCGTCACAATCAATGTTTGCCGCAGCATTATGTATTGACAGATGAGTTGAACGTGTGTATTTAGGTAGAGAACGACACTTTGCGCATCACGAGCGGCATCTGACATGCAAAAGCTGCCAACTTTCAACTTTGTATGCATGAAAAGCATAAGAAGAAGCATTTTACACTTGGCTCTCATATAGTTGATTGTGCCGCTGTTGCTGTGACGCATAAGTTTAGAAGAAGATTCTATGTTTTCTGTTGCTGCTAGCAGCCGATTGATGTCGCTGCGACATTATTGCCTCGTTGCCGCGCGGCTTTATAGCGGCGTCACAATCAATGTTTGCCGCAGCATTATGTATAGACAGATGAGTTGAACGTGGGTATATAGGTAGAGAACGACACATTGCGCATCACGAGCGACATCTAACATGCAAAAGTTGTCAACTTTCAACTTTGTATGCATGAAAAGCATAAGAAGAAGCATTTTACACTTGGCTCTCATATAGTTGATTGTGCCGCTGTTGCTGTGACGCATAAGTTTGCGTTAAATGCATGTACATACGAAACTTGGTTGTCACGTAAAGATTGCATAACTAATATAAACAATATTTTATATTTAAAATAAATTCAAAAAAAAAGATGTTCTAAGCACAAGCTTATAGGTATATTTCTTGTTGATAAACCGAACTAAAAAGTAGAAAATTAAATTAAAGAAAAAAAAACTTTTTTAAAAATAAGCTTTTATTATTGGTTTATAAAATAACTAAAAAGTAAAAAATAAATTGACTGTAAAGGAATATAACACTTTATAAGTTCATTGTAACCTTTAAAGATAATTTGGCTTCTTCGTCTGCCACAAAATAATTCCATATTGTACGTAATTATATATTTCTAACATTAAAACTTTACACCTAAATTATTAAATCTTCCAGTATATATCACATTCCTACTTTTATTAATAATAAAAGCGTGTTAAATTTTGATGGTATAATTAAGAACATTTAGGACCTTCTTTTCTATTTCATGGTATAATTAAGAACATTCAGGACCTTCTTTTCTTGCTATCGAAATTTAACACGCTTTTATTATTAATAAAATTAGGAACGTGATATATACTGGAAGATTTAATAATTTAGGTGTAAAGTTTTAATGTTAGAAATATATAATTATGTACAATATGGAATTATTTTGTGGCAGACGAAGAAGCCAAATTATCTTTAAAGGTTACAATGAACTTATAAAGTGTTATATTCCTTTACAGTCAATTTATTTTTTACTTTTTAGTTAATTTTATAAACCAATAATAAAAGCTTATTTTTAAAAAAGTATTTTTTCTTTAATTTTATTTCAATTTCGCATATTTCATTCAAATCGGTCAAACGGTTCGCTCACAGGAGGTTCCTAAAGTTTTTCATGTGGCGTATTTATATATACATAGATAGATTACATGGTTCTATTTTGACAAGGCTTTGCGTTTTTACGAGACGATTTTCATTGTGGGCCGGCCGTTACAATTACTTATTTTAAAACTGTAACCTAAATGTTTAGAATTACCTGTATTGTGTGCATTTGTATTTGGTCACCATAGTAAGGTTGACTTTGGCTTTGTGGAGTCTGTTGGTCATTTTGAGCTGCCGTCATTGTAGCCATTGGCATCGAAGCAGAAGTGTTCTGATGTTGTTGCTGATACTTCTGCTGAGGAGTTGGCTGACCATAATATGCTAACTGTATAGGCATTGGGGGTTGGGGCGAACAGATGCTATTGGTGTTACCATTAGCATAAGTATTAGACGCGGATGCTACAACAACTCTCGCCGTTTGTAACGACCCACTCGGTCCACTCATGTATGCATTGGGCAGCGGGGTTGACACGGTGTGCATTTGTTGTGCAAGCGGACTGGAATTAATAATCAACCGGCCATCAATTAACCTTTTAGGGCTAACATTTGCTTTGCTATTGCCTATATATTGTGGAGAACTATTGGCCAGCATATGCTGGGTGTATGGCGCTTGCTGACCCTGATTGGACGCCTGCATCAGTGCAAGAGCGCTGGACGTATTTGGGGTGGTTGCGGAAGTTTCTGGTGCCATGCTGATGGGCATTTGTGGTACAACGGCTACTTGATGCAACATTTTAGTGTTCATGTGCTGCATCACAATTTGCTGGGATGTTTGAGGATGCTTAATTGCACCGCCGGCCGTTACAACAGCCGCCGACAACTGAGCCGCCGTTGGTGACGTTCCAAGGGTAAGATAGTCTGTGTTTAGCAGCGGTTGCTGCATTGACATAGCCACCGGCATTGGCATCGATACAGATACGGTTGGTTGCAGCACCGCTCTAGGGGTTCCCATGGGTTTGGGAGGAGCTTGGCGAATAGGCGTCGTTTGCAGTGAGCGGCTGGCGGAGGAACAAATGGAGGCAGTCAAACTAGCTGACTCCCAGTGTTGTACCAAGGCATTCAGTCTAGCCTCCTCAAGTGCGATCTCCGTTTCGCTCGACGAATCGTAGTCCGGTCCCTAATAAAAATGGGTTTCAATGAGTTTCGACTTGTCTATGTGAATACAATTGTTTACTTACTTCTTCAATCTTTTTATCGAGCATACGAAAGAAGTTCTGTTGGCTTGTGGATATTTCTCTGTAGGGAAGAAACATTTGAATATTGATACATATGTATACTTAGCTGAATGATTTTATGTATTAAGAAAACTTACTGGCTCTGTAGCAAAGATAAGTTTTTGGCCCGCAGTAGTGACACAGATACATCTTCATCACTATCCTGTGTATCTTTACTGCTTTGATCTTCATATTCCACATTCTTATCACGCTCCCGACTTTGAAACTTTTCTCCATCTTCGATATGGCCTTCGTCTTCGTCGGTATCCGCATCTGAGTCAGCTGGAAGAAATACGTTAGGATTTATGTACTATGCAGTATATTTCGATGTATTTGGAAATGCATAAAGTTAGGTTAGAGTTTGGTGGATGCACCTGGCCTGGTCCATTTGACCATAGTGAAACCCAATAGAAGCATATGCGATCTCGTTAAAAGAGGGGTGACAGATGTTACGTTTTTAGAAGTAGACATTGGGCGCGTTTCGAAGCGCAACTGTTTCGATAAGTAATCAGTGATTATTTTGGAAACGCACAGTTGAGTAGTTCTGATCCATCAAACAGTTTGAATTTTACGTCAAAATGCTAATCATAAAATTTTTTCGCTACCTTCACTCAACGTATTTATCGATTGTTTGACAGTTCGATAGCTAGGTTATGTAAATAAAATCTTCGGCGCTTTTTTTTTTGCAAATTTCCATTTATTTATTATTATTGAATAAAAACAGTGATGGAGACACTTCACACGCTTTCAGACGCTTTCACAAAATTATTGTTTATTTTTTTGTTGATGCTATCTGACATTTGACTCAACGTATGCGCAACGTATCGTTTCGAAAGCACAATTTCGATCAGCAAACCGATTACTAATCAACCGATCCAACAGTTTACAACTATTGTGCATTCGAAACGCACCCATTATAATTTATTGATATTAGTTAGGCCTGGGAAACTCTACAGTGGCTTGGTGGCCTAACACTGAAGAATACCGAAAGGTCTTCTAGGTAAACGCAGGTGCCCTCTTTACCATTCATAGCGTTTTCTTTTCTCCACGAAAATGTTGCCATTTCGTAGAGCAACATATTTATAATTTTATAATGTCTTCAGAAGAAGAAAACACTGCCGCCATATGAAAAGTCAAAATTGTGTATGCCTATCGGTGCTGCTTTAACGAGGATGATATACATACATGTGTTCGAAAGTGACAGATAGTATACTGGTTTTGTTTGTTATTGCCATTTATCAGGGCAAATAATCGCGAGGGCAAGAAATGTTGCCTTTTTGCATTTTTATAGAGGAGGGTGGTTGAGAAAAGATAATGATGCCTTCTTTGAATGTAATGCCCATTTTACAACAGAACATGACTTTTAGCGGGCATGCGGCGAGGGTTACATTTTCGTGCAGAAAAGAAAATGCTATCAGTTTAGAGCCATCCGTGATGATGTCTGTGGACTTCGGGCTTAGAGTTTGGACATTTCCCATTCCGACCTGTCAATGATCCCTGTGGAGAACGAGGGAGAGGATCAAAGTGGTGCAATCCACTCGCGCGATTTTAAATTCCAAATTTTCAATTTATGTTATAAAGTAAATTACATACAGTGGCTCACAGTCAAAGTGAGCCACAGTATCTAGTTATCAGAAATGTTTGAAAATTTTTGAAAACGACTTGGATTGAAAAAAATTATCATGTGTTTTTATTGTTTTAATATTAAACTTTAAGTAACTCATCCGTTTTTTAAAACAGTTAATTATTTTATTATAAAAAATGTAAAAAACCAAAAAAACTCAGAAATCTATCTCACAGTGAAAGTGAGCCACCTTGACTAAAATGAACTTAAACGACAAATTAATACTTTTCTGAGCCAACTTTTGTGTAAATTGAGGCTTGTAGATGTCTGAGCCTTGATTCTAACAAACTACAGGTACATCCTGAAGGAATTTCACGTCATTCTTCTTGTAAGACATCAAAAGGTTCTGTTTGGACGAAATTCTATGTTTTCGCAGGCTTTGTTCAATTTTAGATCATAGGTAAGTTCTCAATTACATTCGAATCAGAAACAGAATGGAATACAGAATAAAATACAAGCAAAGAAAGAGCAAGAAAAAAGTTTTCAGAGCGGGATGAAGAATTTATTGTAGGGAAAATGAAGAATAATCCTCATCTGAGTGCCCCAAAATTGACAAAGTTGGTCGAAGAGCAGTTAAAAATCCACGTTACCCTGAAACTGTGAGAGGGTTCTCAGAAATCGCGGAAATAATGGTCGAGTGGCCAGAAACAAGCCATTTTTAACGGTTAAACCCGTAAAATAAGGTTGGAGTTTGCGTGGAAATAAGTCCTTAAGGAGATGAACTTCTGGCAATAGGTTTATAACGGTAGATGGGCCGGCATAGGCTTGAATTTTATTCTTTTAGGTCCTATTTACACACAGTAAAAAATTAAATATTACTTTTAACACCAGTCGGTATTGAAATTAAGTCTTTTTGGAATTAAATTTGAGTTTTAATACTAAATAGTATTAATTTAAGACTCTGAATTTTTTTTAATTCCAAATAGTTTTAAAATAATACCTAAATAATAATAAAGCGCTCTCTCTATAGCGCTTTCTCTCATTATAATGTTTTAGGTACTATTTGTTTAAAAACGAAGTCGGAAAAGTATTAAATTAATTATTTTTTAGCATTAAATTAAGTCCGGTGGTTTGTTCTTCAGAGCACGCGGTTCGTCGCTATTGCGATACTACATTAAGCACAACAGTGCAATTAGACGCTGACAAGCATAAGTACTCGATGGCTTGATAGTAGACATCTCCGTTCAGCATTCAATAAATTGTGAGTTCGACTCTCGGTAAAGGCAATATAATAAAACTGTATAGTTTTTTTTTTGCCTGAGAGAATCTTCGACTGAATTCCTCTCTTTCTTAATTAGACCGAATATGGTATTAAAATAATACTTTTCGGCGTTGTTATATATAAACACCAAAATGGTATTAAAGTTAGACTTTTCTTTTTACTGTGCAGACGAAAGTTAATTTAACTTATTTGGCGCAGGCGATATGGCGGCAAAATAACTACCTTACTCCCAGCAGAAAACCTTACTCCCAGTATAAAGCACGGGGGTGTCTCCGTCATGTTTTGGGGCTGCATAGTAAGTGATGGTACTGGAAATCTTTATCATATTCCAGAGAATAATGACTGAATAGGGTTATAAAGACATTTTGAAACAAAATCTTAAACCACGTACAGAAAAACTAGGGATAGAAGTAGATTTATATTTCTACAAGAGCAATGATCCCAAACATAAATCCTTGGTTGTGCTAGAAAATATACCATGTAATTGTCGCCATGTATTGGCAGTACCTTTGCAGTCTCCGGACAAATCTGCGAAAACAAAGAACCTTTAGATGTCTTACAAGAAAAATGGGGTGTAATCCCTCCAAGATGTACTTGTAGTTTGTTAGAACAAGGCGTCTACAAGCCTCAATTTACACAAAAATTGCTCAAGCAAAGTAGTTATTGGTCGTTTATGTTCATTTTAGTCAAGGTGGCTCACTTTCACTGTGAGATAGATTTCTGAGTTTTTTTTGTTTTTGTTCATTTTTTATAATAAAATAATTAACTGTTTTAAAAAACTGATGAGTTACTTAAAGTATAATATTCAAGCAATAAAAACGCACAATAATTTTTTTCAATCCAAGTTGTTTTCAAAAATTGTTCATACATTTCTGATAACTAGATAGTGTGGCTCACTTTGACTGTGAGTCACTGTATATCATATGCGTTTAAAACTTCTTAAAAAAAGCGCCACAGGCGAAAATTTGGAATAAAATATCGCGCGATTTTTTATTCCAAATTTTCAATTTATGTTATAAAGTAAAATAAATAAATTTTCGCTTGCCCCGCTTTTTTAAAGAAATTTCAAATGCATAGATATGATATAATTACCTTTATAACATAAGTCAAAAATTTGGAATTAAAAATCGCGCGACACACAACTTCTGGAAGCCGAGCCGCCACCCGTTTAAGAAAATATTTAGGTGAGATTAGGTTGAAGTGATTGCCTTCGAGGCACACCTAAGCCAGTTTGTGAAGACCCGTTGTGATACCAATCGATCCTTTTCGAACCATTTGGCAGACTTGATGAAGACCAGAATGTCCTGCTTCTTCGTTTCTCCCTTTTTGGGATCCCATTTTGGCCAGGTTCGTTGGCGTGGCGGAGTGGATGTCCCTTCAATATTTGTTTGCATGTGGCAAAGGGCATACCTAAGCGAGCTTTAGCCGGAAGAACCTGCTTGATCGTGCCATGTCTATGAAGTTCGTCTGTCCTATAGTTTCCCTCAATGTCTGTGTTCCGGGTCATCTGTTGGGCCATCAATTATAGCTATTAAGCAAATATATAAATGCCCAATTGTGAAAAGCTGCGAACGCCCTGGGTACAGCTTTAAAATTTCCACATTCGTTCTAGATTCGGGGAGGACTATCGAGGAGTAATGGTTTCATAAATTATGAAATAAGTTAAGCCTGGCGCCTCTGGGATCTCGTTCTATTACATTAACTTCAAAAGAGCAATAAGACGTATGACAGCTCAACTAAGAAAATCGCACGGCGTACGTTTCCCGCACGTACATACTTGCACGACTTTTTTCCTTGTAACCGAAATAAATGTGCGTGCGTTTGTATCTTTGCCTGTGTACAAACGTCAAATCGAGATGCTAAGCAGAACAAAAATTGGAAATCAAATTAGGTTTTTACGCTGTGCGTTCAATTTCGGTTGCTCCCATACAAGTTATATGTGCACGAGAAAAATTTGACAGAAAACGAACGCCGCGTGTTTAAATTAGGTTAGGCTGTGAACTGTTGCTAGCACACTAAACCGAACGCATGGCACTTACGGCAAAATTGCTTTTGCTCTAAACTCGTAACGGTGCCTTTTATTGCTATGAAACTTTGAGACATGATGCGTGTGATATTAAATTATTCCGAAGTCGAAATTCATGGCTCATACGTCTTTTTTGCCCACACGGCTCTATATTCTAAACCCCTAACCTCCAGGGGGTCAAAAGTAGCTTTCGCCGAATGTTGTGCTCGCACAACGATCTGTGCTTCCAGGGATAAAGTTATACGGTTTTAGAATACTGAAGTGTCCAGGAGCGCTTGAGTTCCAGCTGGACGATTTGCTGCCTTGCTCAGCACATGCCACCATACCTTGACTCCGTAGAGCATTATTGGTCGTATCTAATCTTGGCTTGCGTCATAATGACGCTTAACCGCCAAGGCGATTTTGGCCGTTTCGTACCAAAGCATGCCAGTCATTTCTTTTTTGCGATAACTGACGCTAATTGGAAACCCCAAGGGAGTTCAAGTCATCCTCCACCTGTTGTTTCCATCTCAGTCCAGGCCTCCCACTTCCTCTGCTGCCGGATTCGGGTGTCGATAGGAAAACTTTCTGTGCTGGAGCTCCTTTTTCCATTCGCATAACATGATCCAGGCAGCGGAGCCTTTAGGCTTCAATCCGCTGAACTATGGCCAGGTCTGCATATAGCTCGTACAGCTCATCGTTAAATTTCCTTCGATACTCGTCGTTGGCATCACGGGAAGGACCATAAATCTTCCGCAGAACTTTTCTCTCAAATACTCCAAGGGCCATCTCATCTCCTCTTGACACTGTCCATGAATCTGAGCCGTACATCAGGACTGTAATGATGAGGGACTTATCGAGCGTGATCTTTGTTTGTCGAGAAAGGACTTTACTTCTCAATTGCCTACTTAGTCCAAAGTAACACTTGTTGGCAAGAGTGATTCTCCGTTGGATTTCTAGACTGATATTGTTTTCGGTGTTAATTCTGGTTCCCAAATAGACGAAGTCCCTCACCGTTTCAAACTTGTAGCCATCAACGGTGACTTGGCTGCCAAGGCGCAGGTGCGCCGATTCTTTCTGTGATGACAGCAGATACTTCGTCTTGTCCTTTTTTAGGTTCTTTATCCAGCCCAGAGAAGGCAGCGTTTACGGCGCGGTTGTTAAGGCCAATGATATCAATATCATCGGCATACGCCAGCAATTGCACGCTCTTGTAGAAGATTGTTCCATTGCGGTTTAGCTCTGCTGCTCGAATTATCTTCTCCAGCATCAAGTTGAGGAAATCGCACGAAAGGGAGTCGTCCTGTCTGAAGCCTCGTTTGGCTTCAAATGGCTCAGAGACGTCCTTCCTGATTCTGACGAAGCTGTTGGTATTGCTCAGCGTCATTTGGCAAAACCGTATAAGCTTTGCAGGGAAGTCAAATTCAGACATGGCGCTATACAGGCAACTCCTTTTTGCGCTGTTAAAAGCGGCTTTAAAATCGACAAAGAGGCGGTGTGTATCGATTATTTTATCATGGGTCTTCTCCAGGATTTGGCGTATCGTGAAAATCTGGTCGATGGTAGACTTACCAGGTCTAAAGCCACACTGATAAGGTCCAATCAGTTTGTCTACGATGGGCTTCAGTCTTTCACACAATACGCTAGAAAGAACCTTATATGCGATATTAAGAAGACTGATTCCGCGGTAGTTGGTGCAGTTAGCGGGATCGCTTTGCTTGTGGATTGGACAGAGCACACTTAAATTCCAATCTGGAGGCATGCACTCGTCTGACCATATTCTGCATAAGAGCTGATGCATGATTTTTACCAGCTCTTCGCCTCCGTGTTTGAACAGCACGGCGGGTAGTCCGTCTTTTCCAGGCGC
Source organism: Campiglossa producta (assembly GCA_964058755.1). Taxonomy (NCBI): domain Eukaryota; kingdom Metazoa; phylum Arthropoda; class Insecta; order Diptera; family Tephritidae; genus Campiglossa; species Campiglossa producta. The sequence goes on from CAXKVI010000002.1 coordinate 63,337,360, forward strand.
TTTGTTGTGTTTGAGCCGGGATATAGCTATCCTCACTTCTTAATAGTCAGGTGGTAGGACGACCTTTCCATCGTCAGGGATTGGGGTATCGGGTTCAACGTCTCCCTCGCGATTTAGCAGTGAGGAGAAGTGCTCCCTCCATAATTTAAGTACATTCTTTACGTTAGTTACCAAGTCGCCATTATTGTCCTCACAGAAACTTGCCCCGGTGTTTAAACCTTCCGTCATCCGCCGGATCTTTTCATAGAATTTTCGGGCATCGTTCCTGTCAGCCAGCATCTCAGGCTCCTCACACTCACGCCTTTCGGCCTCACGTTTCTTTTTTCTGAAAAGGCGTCTCGCTTCCTTCTTCGCCTCACGATAGCGTTGCCATACACTGCGGGTTGCGCCCGTTCGCATCGTCTCCCTGTATGCAGCGTGCTTTTTGTCCGAGGCTGTGCTACATTCCTCATCGTACCAGTTATTCTTGCGGGCTCGCTGAAACCCTATAGTGGCCTTAGCGGCGTTACGTAATGAGTGAGAGATATGCTTCAATTGCTCGGTTACATCGTTAGGCCCAGGATTGCTCTCCGATAGCAGGTGTGAGAATCGAGTGGAGAAATTATCAGCTGTCTGTGTCGCGCGCAGCTTCTCCACAAACTTTCCTTCCGTTACTGTGCGCACTTTCTTCCTTGCACAGAGGCGTGTGCGTATCTTGGCTGCAACAAGATAATGGTCCGAGTCGATATTGGGACCGCGTAGTGTACGCACGTCTAGAACGGTGGAGCTGTGTCTGCCGTCGATCATGACATGATCAATCTGAAGACTGAATTTTTCAACTGTAGGACCAAAGACTCCTTCCATACCCACCTTGGCATTAAAGTCGCCATTCTGTAGTATTACTGTAGTATAAATCCATCTGCATATTTTGTGGCTGATACCCCTTTAGACTTTATATTTCATCGCAAAGAGAAACAACGTCAGGACTGGATAGTGAGACATGAAGACAAGAAGTATTTGCTACACCTTGGCAGTCACGTAACTGTAGACAGATTCACATACATACATATCGCACACTAAATCAATAAGAGTCACAACTCAAAAAATTTAAAATGTTCAGGAGAGGCAAAAAACTGTTTTGCAGACATGGTTGCAATTTTTTAATCAAATAAAGTTCCAACTGGTAAAGCCTGTAAAGAGCTGATTTACAAACAGTTTATTTAGTTTTGTTGGGTAGTTTTGACAATAGGAGCTAATTTAGAGTTGTGACTCTTTAGTTGAAATTTTTTCGTTGAGTTTATGGTATTAAGTCAAATTGTGTCTCTTTAGTTAAATAATCTTGAAATCTCTAACTTTAATACACTGAACCAAAAAAGTTCATGTATCCAATGAAAAAGTACATAGATTTTAAGGATTGTTCGTTAAAACCTCTCCAAAGAACTTTTTCGTAGAAATTTACGAACATTTCCTAGAATATAAGCACTTTTTCGTAAAATATGTAAACAAATCCACAGAAAGCATGTATTCATTCATAAATTGTAAGAAAATTTTCTTAGATTCTATGAATTTTTTCTTATATTTTAAGAAAAACCAGCGCGAACTTCTATGAAACTTTGTTCGTAAAAAACATGTACGTTTTTATAAGCTTTTATTTAGTTTCACCTGACGGCTGTCTGTTATCAAATCTTGCAAGCTAAAATTGATACACTTCCCGGTGTCCGATTGATTTGAAATTCTGCACCCATGTATAACCCTGATGACAATGCAATATTATAAAAAAAAAATTTCGATAGGTGGCGCATGGGTCGCTATATTTTCAAAATTCGCATTTATGGTCCGATTTAGCTGAAATTCGTAACATGTATAACTACCATGAAAAGAAATATTTTTGTAAAAAAAAAATTCCGCTAGGTGGGGCTGAGATAGCGGTAATAAAAACTCAAAATCGTAATTATGGACCGATTTGGCTGATATTTTACGTGTGTGTTACTTAATTAATTTCTAAATGTTAAAAGAAAATTGGACCCGCTAGGTGGCGCGTGAGTCGCTTTATTTGAGAATTACGAAGGTCTGTTTTCAGTGTCGATTAATTCGTTTTTCAACGAACTTCCCGTTGAGGTAGGATCTTGAAATTTTCATCATCGCTTAGTTTTATACCCCGATGCAATATAATACAAAAATAATTCCGATAGGTGGCGCATGGGTAGAGATATTTGAAAAATTTAATTTACAGAGATTTTGCTTTCGATTTTGAACTAACTCCCCGTTGAGCTGGGGTTTTGAAATTTTCACCATCGATCAGGTTTTACTCACAATGCATTATACAAAAAAAAAATCTAAAATATTGCTTTATTTGCAAAAATCCAATCATCACCCAAGTTTAGTCGTTTTTCCCTATTGCCATAGGAAGAAGATTGGAATTCGCCGCGTGGTGTATTCCAAAAGTACCTTTACTTACCACACGGCGAATTCCTTTACTCTTATGAGCATTGTCTATTGATATGCAGATGGCACTGAGCTTTATATATTGATATGCAGATGGCGCTGAAGAATGCAACATTCGGCTTTTCTAGCTTTTATTTAGTTTCACCTGACGGCTGTCTGTAATCAAATCTTGCAAGCTAAATTTGATACACTTCCCGGTGTCCGATTGATCAGAAATTCTGCACCCATGTATAACCCCGATGACAATGCAATATTATTAAAAAAAAATTCGATAGGTGGCGCGTGGGTCGCTATATTTTCAAAATTCGCATTTATGGTCCGATTTAGCTGAAATTCGTAACATGTATTACTACCATGAAAGGAAATATTTTTGTAAAAAAAATTCCGCTAGGTGGGGCTGAGATAGCGGTAATAAAAACTTAAAATCGTAATTATGGACCGATTTGGCTGATATTTTACGCGTGTGTTACTTAATTAGTTTCTAAATGTTAAAAAAAAAAATGGACCCGCCAGGTGGCGCGTGAGTCGCTTTATTTGAGAATTACGAAGGTCTGTTTTCAGTGTCGATTAATTCGTTTTTCAACGAACTTCCCGTGGAGGTAGGATCTTGAAATTTTCATCATCGTTTAGTTTCCTGCCTCCACGCAAAATAACAAAAAAATAATTCCGATAGGTGGCGCACGAGTAGAGATATTCGAAAGTTTTCATTCCAGGAAATTTTGCTTTTGATATTGTACTAACTTGCAGTTAAGATGGGATTTTGCAAATTTTCATCATCGTTCAGGCTTCGCTAACAGTAAATAAAAAAATTTCGTTTAGTTTAGTCTTTATTCCAATATCCCAAAAGTAACTTTATTAACCACGCAGCTTTATTGTAAAAGATTCTATGTTTTCTGTTGCTGCTAGCAGCCGATTGATGTCGTTGCGACATTATTGCCTCTTTGCCGCATGGCTTTATAGCGGCGTCACAATCAATGTTTGCCGCAGCATTATGTATTGACAGATGAGTTGAACGTGTGTATTTAGGTAGAGAACGACACTTTGCGCATCACGAGCGGCATCTGACATGCAAAAGCTGCCAACTTTCAACTTTGTATGCATGAAAAGCATAAGAAGAAGCATTTTACACTTGGCTCTCATATAGTTGATTGTGCCGCTGTTGCTGTGACGCATAAGTTTAGAAGAAGATTCTATGTTTTCTGTTGCTGCTAGCAGCCGATTGATGTCGCTGCGACATTATTGCCTCTTTGCCGCGCGGCTTTATAGCGGCGTCACAATCAATGTTTGCCGCAGCATTATGTATAGACAGATGAGTTGAACGTGGGTATATAGGTAGAGAACGACACATTGCGCATCACGAGCGATATCTAACATGCAAAAGTTGTCAACTTTCAACTTTGTATGCATGAAAAGCATAAGAAGAAGCATTTTACACTTGGCTCTCATATAGTTGATTGTGCCGCTGATGCTGTGACGCATAAGTTTGCGTTAAATGCATGTACATACGAAACTTGGTTGTCACGTAAAGATTGCATAACTAATATAAACAATATTTTATATTTAAAATAAATTAAAAAAAAAAGATGTTCTAAGCACAAGCTTATAGGTATATTTCTTGTTGATAAACCGAACTAAAAAGTAGAAAATTAAATTAAAGAAAAAAAAACTTTTTTAAAAATAAGCTTTTATTATTGGTTTATAAAATAACTAAAAAGTAAAAAATAAATTGACTGTAAAGGAATATAACACTTTATAAGTTCATTGTAACCTTTAAAGATAATTTGGCTTCTTCGTCTGCCACAAAATAATTCCATATTGTACGTAATTATATATTTCTAACATTAAAACTTTACACCTAAATTATTAAATCTTCCAGTATATATCACATTCCTACTTTTATTAATAATAAAAGCGTGTTAAATTTTGATGGTATAATTAAGAACATTTAGGACCTTCTTTTCTATTTCATGGTATAATTAAGAACATTCAGGACCTTCTTTTCTTGCTATCGAAATTGTACTAACTTGCAGTTAAGATGGGATTTTGCAAATTTTCATCATCGTTCAGGCTTCGCTAACAGTAAATAAAAAAATTTCGTTTAGTTTAGTCTTTATTCCAATATCCCAAAAGTAACTTTATTAACCACGCAGCTTTATTGTAAAAGATTCTATGTTTTCTGTTGCTGCTAGCAGCCGATTGATGTCGTTGCGACATTATTGCCTCTTTGCCGCATGGCTTTATAGCGGCGTCACAATCAATGTTTGCCGCAGCATTATGTATTGACAGATGAGTTGAACGTGTGTATTTAGGTAGAGAACGACACTTTGCGCATCACGAGCGGCATCTGACATGCAAAAGCTGCCAACTTTCAACTTTGTATGCATGAAAAGCATAAGAAGAAGCATTTTACACTTGGCTCTCATATAGTTGATTGTGCCGCTGTTGCTGTGACGCATAAGTTTAGAAGAAGATTCTATGTTTTCTGTTGCTGCTAGCAGCCGATTGATGTCGCTGCGACATTATTGCCTCTTTGCCGCGCGGCTTTATAGCGGCGTCACAATCAATGTTTGCCGCAGCATTATGTATAGACAGATGAGTTGAACGTGGGTATATAGGTAGAGAACGACACATTGCGCATCACGAGCGATATCTAACATGCAAAAGTTGTCAACTTTCAACTTTGTATGCATGAAAAGCATAAGAAGAAGCATTTTACACTTGGCTCTCATATAGTTGATTGTGCCGCTGATGCTGTGACGCATAAGTTTGCGTTAAATGCATGTACATACGAAACTTGGTTGTCACGTAAAGATTGCATAACTAATATAAACAATATTTTATATTTAAAATAAATTCAAAAAAAAAGATGTTCTAAGCACAAGCTTATAGGTATATTTCTTGTTGATAAACCGAACTAAAAAGTAGAAAATTAAATTAAAGAAAAAAAAACTTTTTTAAAAATAAGCTTTTATTATTGGTTTATAAAATAACTAAAAAGTAAAAAATAAATTGACTGTAAAGGAATATAACACTTTATAAGTTCATTGTAACCTTTAAAGATAATTTGGCTTCTTCGTCTGCCACAAAATAATTCCATATTGTACGTAATTATATATTTCTAACATTAAAACTTTACACCTAAATTATTAAATCTTCCAGTATATATCACATTCCTACTTTTATTAATAATAAAAGCGTGTTAAATTTTGATGGTATAATTAAGAACATTTAGGACCTTCTTTTCTATTTCATGGTATAATTAAGAACATTCAGGACCTTCTTTTCTTGCTATCGAAATTTAACACGCTTTTATTATTAATAAAATTAGGAACGTGATATATACTGGAAAATTTAATAATTTAGGTGTAAAGTTTTAATGTTAGAAATATATAATTATGTACAATATGGAATTATTTTGTGGCAGACGAAGAAGCCAAATTATCTTTAAAGGTTACAATAAACTTATAAAGTGTTATATTCCTTTACAGTCAATTTATTTTTTACTTTTTAGTTATTTTATAAACCAATAATAAAAGCTTATTTTTAAAAAAGTTTTTTTTTCTTTAATTTAATTGGTTCAGTGTAGTAATACTTAGATTGATTCAAATTATAATTTATCGTAATTACTTGTGTCAAAGATAATACACTTGGTTATACTTACTTTTTCTATAAAAAAAATCACACCTCTGAACGATATCGCAAACTTTTTCACACTTTTTCAACTAAAGTGGCACATACGAAATATATTTCAAATATTTTCAGCTAAAGCGTCACAAGTCGAAAAATATTAATAATTTGTTCAGCTAAAATGGCACAAGTCAAAAAATATTGCAAATTTTTTTCAGTGTCACAAGTCGAAATAAGACTCTTTAAGTGAAAATAAAACTACACTGTTACTTAAAAGCAAATTGTCGCAACTATAAATAGTAGGTACTCTTTAGTTGATACTGTTCAAGCAGGTAACATAAACGAAAGTAACACCAAAACAGAGATAACAGAATTTTTTGCAGTCGTTAGGTGTGTGTTCTAAGAACTGTTTTATGGGAAAATTCGATTTTGAAAAATTTTGAGTTGTGAGTCTTTTTGATTTAGTGTGCGATATGTGAAACTGTTAAGATCTTATAGACCAAGATCGCAGAGCCTCCAGACGTTACTTGTTTTATAATGGATGAAACCAATACCGATCGATAGTTCTCCCCGAATTTACAAAGAATGTGAGTTTCAAAGCTGTACCTACCTATGACAAGGGCCTAGGAATATGGGGTCGCCAAAAAATGACCCTAACATCACTTATTTTAAATTGGATGATTTTCATATTTTATCGTGGATTACCACCCCGCGTCAGTATCAAGTGTTGTTAGACCCGTACTAGTAACAACGCTCCAGCCAGACACCCCCATCCCGCGGATTTTCCTATGGAAATTTATTCTGTTTTAACAATTTCACGCATTTGGGCCACTTTGGCTGTTTTTAATTAGGTACCCAATATTTTCCCATTTTCTTGTAGAACACTACCCTCAAGTAGTTTCAATCATTGTTAGACTTCGGCCCATGGCAAAAACTTCAGCCAGACACTTCAAAACTGAGGAATATTTATAATTCTTACTGCGTTTTCACATGTTTGAGATGGTTGGTCCAACTTAGACTGCTTTTAAAGAGAAGATCTTTTCACATGTCATAGAAGACCACCCTTAAGTAGCATCAGGTATTTTAAGAATTCGTCCCATGGAAAAATCTTCAGGCAGACGCCTTAAAGCTGAGGAATTTTCATAATTCTTACGGCGCTTTCACATGGCGGGTTGTTCAAATTTGCTTGATCATGTCCTATGCAGATCAATTGTACCCATTCATGCGATGAAGTCTAAAAATGCTCGATACCACATAAGGGTAGTGTACTATGATAAATTTGTAAATATTCGCCATTTAAAGACAGCCAAAGTTGTACCAACCCGCTTAAACCAGTGAAAGCGCAGTGTTACGGCGAGCCCGGGTTATTGTACGGCGAGCCCGGGGTGCTCGCACGTAATAATAAACAAAGAGAAAATAGAAAGGGTAGCGAGTCGATAAATAAATAAACACTTTAGTTTAAACATATATGTTAGAGCGTACCAAAAATGTATGGAAAAAATGAATGTTCGAAATTTGATATGCACACCCTCTATATCGGTGCGTTTTAGCCTTAAGAACATGTGTGCGAAGTTTTATTGTTCTAGGATAACGGCAACCCGTGCCGACTTTAAGTTAAAGTTTTTGCTAGGAGCTTATACTAAGTTCGTAAAAAAGTGCATTAAGGCTTCGAAAATTACATAATTTTAATATTTGGCTCATTTAAAAAAGACTGTGTAACAAATATCCACCTTTGAACTTTTAAACGGATTTGAGGATTCTTTGCAAGGATATTGAAAAAAAGTATTCACAAGAAAAGGACATTGGAATTTCGAAATTGTGTTAGTAGATTGCGTAACAATATGTTTTCTAGCAAAAATATTTTAATACATCTTGAAACTTCGCAATTACAGTGCACTTTTAATAGGTCATACACGGCGTATGAGTAACATTTGTATAATTCAAGTAAATAAATATTTTGCGAAAAAAGTATAATAATATCAGATCTTTAACAGGGATATCTTTTCTGTAATGTTTTGATATTGTAATCGGGATATATGTTCCTATGATCCTGTATGCATCGCAACAGGTATTGTTTTTGTTCCTCTTCCGCTGTCAGTAATCCATGATAATCTTGCGTTAATTTTACAGCTCTTTCAGATGTATCATTTACAACTTTCAACATAGAGACCATCGTTTTTGCAATCAGAAATTAATTGTTACTAGCCCATAAAGAAGGATGAACGTTAAGGAAGCTATCGTCGAGCTGTAGTCGTGAAAACAAGTTCTTTTGCTTTTGAGTGTTATGAAGTCCTCTATATTTTTTCCTGTAAAAACAAATTTTTGTATAGCTTTACTAGCTTTTTCACGCAATGCGGTAATGATTTCGTTGGTATTCGTGCCTTTTCCGAAAATATGACACACTCCTTTACAGCTAAGTTGGCACTTTGATTTACAGACAGCTTCACTTCCGGAATATTGTAAAATAATACCGCGAGTATTTTTCTATTCGACGGGAGTTTCGCACCAGTAATTTGATGCTGCATAGTGCCTATCAAATAAATGTCTTTAATAGAAGCATCAAGTTCAGCCGACATGGTTGCAGCGATAAAAACAAACAATTTAAATCCTTAGGGAATAATTCAAACGAAACAACTAAAATATTATGACACACACCAACTGACGTTTATGATGGTTAGGGCAGATCCAAAGGGGTGTTTTACGGGTTCAAACCCCCTCCCTTCGGGATCCAAAAAGTTATATTTTTTTACAGTAACTTACAGCAAAAAATTAGACAAAGTTTGTAGTAAAAACTACACAAAAAATATATTGAAAATTTACACAAAAAATCTATTATATATAAATGCGCAAATATAACAGGTTTCTCCCTTTTTTGCAATAACCACAATTCTAAGGTATATAAAATTTGGTATGTATCGATATGTCTCGCCGAGCAGGGTGTTCGACAACAAACCAAAAATTTAAAAAAATTAATTATAATATGATTTGAAAATCACACCACTACATGTGATATACACGCATTCGCTTTATAGAGCCGCTGTTATGGGTGTATGTATGTAGGTATGACCACTTGCATTGTTGTGTTTGCATTCATTGCAGTAGGGTGAGTTGTTTTGTTGGCAGCAATAAGATAACATGAGCCAGCGCATCAACTTTATTGAGCTTAGGTACAAACAGTGTTTACAAAAACAAAATCTGTGCGTGGGGATTCAGAGAAGCAAATGCTTAAAAAAAAAAGCACAAATAAGCTAGATCATGCACAAGGCCCTTCGTGGCTAGACTTAGTGAAATAAAATAAAATGGAAAATTGATAAAATTAAAAAAAAAGTAAAATCAGAAATAGAAAAGTGATTGAAAGTAAAAAAATAAAATTTGTTGGAAATGAAAGGAAAGGGAATAATATAAAATAAATAAAAATGAAACAAAATGAAATAAATAAAATATTAAATTAAGAAAATAATAGGAAAGGAAAGGGATGGATAAAAGGAAAATTAAGGTAAGTTAAGGTAAGGAACGGAAAATATGACAGAAAAATCAAAGGGAAAGGAAAGGAATGGAAAAGAAAAAAGGAAGGGAAGAAAGGAAATGTAATGTAGGTAAAGCAGTGGAAAAGAGAAGCAAAAGGAGAAAGACAAAGAAAGGAAAGAAGAAAAAAAGAAGGAAAAGAAAAGGTAGCGAGGAAGAAGGTATGGAAAATAAATGAAAATAAAAAGAAAGAAAAATAAAGGAAAGAAAGGTAGGTTAGGTTAGGTTCAAGTGGCTGCCGCAGAGGCACACTTAGGCCAGTTTTGAAAGGCCCGTTGTGATACCACCAACACAAGGAAAGTCAGTCCCGGGACCCAGCCATATGGAAAATCCCTGAGTTGTTGGGATTTTCCACATAGCAGAATCCCGGGACGGACACTCCTAAACCGACACCGTTACTCCTCCTCGAACCACTTAGATGACTTTATGAAGCCCATCAAGTCCTTTATGTCCATTTCCGCGATCTGGCTTAGGCTATCCAGGAACGGAACTCCCAAAAAGCGCGTTCTCGCGCCGCTTAAAGCCGGACAGTTGCAGATGAGGTGCTCCACTGTTTCCACCTCCTCATCATCTTTGCAACTCCTGCAGCATCGTCGGTAGGGCACACCTAGCCTTTCTGCTGCCTACCAATGAGGCAGTGACCGGTTAATACCCCTATCAATATGCCGATTTCCCTCCTAGTTAGGGCATAAATGCGTCTAGACCTTTTAAGATCCCATTTTGGCCAGGTTTGTTTCGATATGCGACACCCTGGTGATAGCAGCCATCTTTCGTTGGCTTGACGGAGTGTGTGCTCCTTCAGCATTAGTTTGCATGTGGCAAACGGCATACCTAAGCGCTCTTTATCCTGAAGAACCTGCTTGGTCGTGCCCTGCCTGGCAAGCTCGTCTGCCTTACAGTTTCCCTCAATGTCCCTATGTCCCGGGACCCATATGAGGTTTACGCGGTTCTGTTGGGCCATCTCCTGAAGAGATCGACGACAGCTGAGCGTCAGTTCAGAGTTGAACGTGTATGAGCTAAGGGATTTGATGGCCGCTTGGCTATCGCTGAAAATAGCGATATCTTCTCCGATAACACGTTTGCTTAACCAGGCCGCGGCGTCCAGGATTGCCGAGACTTCCGCCTGGAAGACGCTACAATGATCAGGTAGTCTGAAGGAGAGCTCAAGGTCCAAATCCCTTGAATAAACTCCTCCTCCAACTCTGCCGTCCAACTTCGAGCCGTCGGTGTATATGGAAGTGCCACCATTTGTTTCGGGACACCAATCCGTCCTCTCCCAGTCTTCTCTGCTGGGAATGTTTATTTTGAAACAGCTATCCCCGACTGTAGTAGTCGCACAACGATCTGTGCTTAGAGGGAGAAAGCTGTAAGATTCCAGAATACTGGAGTGTCCAAAAGTACCCGCAGCCCAACTGGAGGTTTCTCCTAGGCGCAGAGCTGATGCCGCCGCTGACCGAAACCCTTCCAGATCAAGTGGCAAAATGCCCAGAATGACCTGGAGGGCTTCGTTGGGCGTTGTCCTTAGCGCACCGCTTATACAGATCATATTGGATCTATGGACTTTCCGCAACAGATTCAGCGCAGGCCACCATACGACGACTCCATAAAGCATGATTGGGCGAATGATGGCCGTGTAGATCCAACTGCATACTGTAGGGCTGAGCCCCCATTTTTTGCCAATGGCTCTTTTGCATGTGTAAAGAGCGATGCAAGCTTTCTTCTGGCGCTGAAGAACATTCTCCTTCCAATTCAATTTCCTGTCCAGAACTATGCCTAGAAACTTGGCCTTATCCGACAAGCCCAGGCGCGTGCCATCTAGTTCTGGTAGGCTTAGTGGCGGTATTTTGTACCGGTTGGTGAAGAGGACAAGTTCCACCTTCCCTGGGTTGATACTAAGTCCGCAGCGAGAGGACCACGTCGAAACTTCTCGCAGTGCTACTTGCATCAGGTCACACAGAGTTTGTGGGAACTTGCCTCTGAATGCAATAGCTAAATCGTCTGCGTATGCCACTATCTTCCCGCCCCCCCAGCTTGTGTCACGTAGCAACGAGTTGACTGTGAGGTTCCATAAAAGCGGGGAAAGAACACCACCCTGGGGTGTTCCCCTTGTGACATAACGTGATAACTCAACCGTACCAAGTGAAGAAGCTATTTTCCTTCCCCTTAAAAGTTGGTCAACTAAATCAGTTAGAGGTCTATCTACGCCCAGAATAGTTAGAGCGGAGTTGATAGCCTCCGGGCTTATATTGTTGAAAGCCCCCTCAATGTCTAGGAGGGCCACGAGACAATAGTCCTTTTCACACAGCGATTTCTCAATGACAGACACTAGGCTGTGCAGAGCGGTTTCTGTTGATTTACCCTTGGTGTATGCATGCTGATAGCTAGAGATAAGGTTGCTATCAATAGTTGTTAAGAAGTAGTCGCTTAGTATCCTCTCAAAGGTTTTTAGTACAAAGGACGAGAGACTGATCGGTCTGTAGTCTTTTGGCTCGTAGTGGGATGCCTTCCCAGCCTTAGGGATAAACACTACCGTGGCGCTTCTCCAGGAGCCCGGAATGTGGTTGAGAGCCAGGCAGGCTGTGAAGAGAAATACCAGCCATTTAGCTGATGTCTCCAACGTGTTTATAAGTTGCGCGGGGATAATCCCGTCCGGCCCGGCAGCCTTATACGGTTCAAAGCTCTTAACTGCCCACCTTACTCTTTCCTCAGTGATGGGTATATTTACTGCCAGGTTTGTTGCAGGTGCTAGTGGTGCATCATGCAGATTCCCCGGAAAATGTGTATTCAAGAGCAGCTCAAGGGTTTCCTCTTCCGTGCTGGTCCAGGATCCGTCAGGTTTTCGCAGATAGCTGATGGTTGTTTGACTTTTCGAGAGGACTCTTCTAAGTCTCGCTGTGTCGTCGACCTTTTCGACGCCAGTGCAGAAATTTCTCCACGAGGTTCTCTTCGCCTGTCTCAGAGCTTTTTTGTAGGCCCTTAGTTTAGCTTTATATTCGTGCCAATGAGGCTCAGAGCCGAAGCTCTTGGCCTTGTTAAATTGTTTCCGGCATGATATTCGGAGCGAGTCCAAATCGTAGGACCACCAATGTGGCCTGTGTTTACCGCGTGGTTTTGGCACTGGACAAGCCTGTCCTAGAGCATTTGAGAGCGCCGATGTAAATGTAGTAACAAGATCCTCCAGCTCCTCTACTGATGAGGGGGCTTGTGAGGGCAGTACTGGGAGGTCTCTGTCTAATATTTCATTGTGTAACTGCCAATCAGTGTTACGTGGATTGCGCTTCATGATTGGTTGTTCTACAATAAAGTCTAAAACCATTTCTATGTAACGGTGGTCGGAGAAAGAATGTTCTTCCAGAACCCGCCATTTTCTGACCCACTCATAAGCGCCTTCACTACAGATAGTGAGGTCTATGACCTCCCTGCGGGTCTTAGTGATAAAAGTAGGCTCATTACCCACGTTGCAAATCACCAGGTTGGTTGTTAAGAGGTAATCAAACAGAGACTCGCCCCTGGCATTGATGTCGGAGCTCCCCCATTGGACATGGTGAGCATTAGCGTCCGTTTGTGGTGGGGGTTCTTCGGCGTCGTAGGGCATATAGACCGAAGCCACCGTCAGGCGGGTGCTGTCGACCGTTAGACTGATAGCGGTAATATCCCCATTGGCGTAATTAGGTAGGAGAAAGGAGTTCAACTCAGACTTGACCAGAATACACGTTCTGACTTTGCTCTCCTCGCTGGCTCGAATGAGCTTGAAGCCCTTAGTCCCCAATCCGCAGATTCTCGAGCTATTGACCCAGGGTTCTTGGATGAGGAGCACATCCACGTCGCCTTTAGAAAGACGACTACTTAAAGCAGCCGAAGCTACTTTAGATTTGTGCAGATTAATCTGAAGCACCACCAACATGAGAGCGCACAGACTTCCCTGCCGTCCCCATATCGTCGAGGTTTGCCCCATCCCGGAGGTTGCCTATCAACGACGAGTTGTTCCGATTAACTGCCCGATATGGCGTTGCAGGTGTCTTGCTGTCTGTAGCGTTAGATGTTAATCGCTCAGCGTTGGCTGCTACCACCGTGACGTCGAGGGCTTCCTCGTCCTGTAGGCTGTCCTCCATCTCCGAGTTGTTCACAGCACTATCGCCAAGGGACGTGGCGGATAACATGCTTTCCGCATCGGAATCCTCCGCTTCCTCTTCTGGTAATTCGTTTTCCGGTTCCCCCGGAGCAGCCGAGAAGGCAGCGCGCTGAGCATCACCACGATATACGTGGATAACGATCTGGCCTACGCTGTAATGTACTAGGCCATTGCACCTTTTGAGGGGCTCGATTGACTCTTTATTCATGGTGAACACCACCTGTCTGTCGGGCCCTACCGCATCCCCGACCAGATTGACACTCCAGTCATGCGTTGGCAGGGACGGATTCATTAGCCGTAGCATCCCGAGAATTCTCTCGGGTTCGTCAGGGATGGCCGGAATCCACGCCCTTGCCCTTGGACGAGCTGGAATGTCCTTCCAGTCGACGACCTCTATCTTTGCGCCCTTGTAGACTTCACCCAGCTTAGCAGCTGCTGCCTTGTACAGTGCTACGGTTTTTGCATCCTCGCATGCGAGTAATTTAATCTGACCCTGGTGCCAACCCGCATCCGTTACTCGCGCCGAACTACCCGGAAACTCTGGAGCAACATTGAGAAGAATGTTGCCGAGTTCATTTCGCACGTAACGCCACCGGTCCTTAGGGATGGCCAGACGGTCATTGCCTCGGTCAAGGACGCCTATAAGGATCCTGTCCTTGGTTACCTCAGCAAAGCTTAGTTTGCCCGCTCCAGGGGTCTTCTGATGCCGCTTGGGAGGGGGATTTAACTCCAGGTCCGATCTCTGGCGCTTGAAAGGGTTAACTTTTAACCTCTTTGGCATGTACGAATTTTGGAAATCCGGTATCACAGCTTTCGCTAGCTCTACCGATTTACTGGAATTCGGCGACAGCGATTCCTGCGGTACCCCTTCATACCTCTTCAGGATCTTTGCAGCCAATCTTTTCTCGTGGTATGTAAAGCGGCGGGGAGATGTCTCCTGGGAGTGCGGACCCGTAGTTGCCATCGCGGTCGCTCTCCTTGCCGAAATCTCAGTTGTAGCTTCCTTCTCCTTCGAAACTCCGAGGCCAGGTCGTGAGACCGCTGCCACAGACGTAAAGATACTGGTTTTCATATCAGCGGTTGATGGGAGTTTAGCATCCGCCGTTGTCCGCTTAGTTGCGTTGGCAACCGCACTGGTGCTAGCTCCCATCAAGTCAATCTTAGTCGATAGAGGGTTGGTTGACCGACTCGTAGTTGCCATCGCTGTCGATCCCCCCCTTGATTGTGGAACGGAGGTTGTCCTCCGGCGTTGTTGTTGCTTTCTCGCCTGTTCCTCCATAGCTCTCCTTTGCTGAGGAGTGAAATTTGGCGTTGTTTGTTTTTTAGTTTTATCGTTTTTATTTGGGTTATTTGAGTTCATCTTGTTCGTACGACCCGTCGCCGAACAAGGCCAGCTTAGGGTCAAGGGAAGAGTAGGGGAAAATGTGTCGTCCGCCGCGGCAGAGCCCCGTACCGCGGTAAGGCCATGCTTACTCTCTGAGGCGACCCGGTATCAGAGAGGCTCCGTTCAAATACAGCCACGATTTGCCTCCCGGCTGCAAACGTCCAATGGGCACGGTTTCGCATAACACCCTGGATTGGGAGGGTGAAGATCTTTTTCGTCGCGCCAGAGAGGCTAGGCTGCTCTCGTGATGAAGTGCCGTACGGAGCTATGATCACAAGGGCAGCGTAGCCCTGTGGCTATCGACTTAAGCCCTCGTACCGCGGCAAGGTATCCACCCTTCACGAGGGAAAGAAAGGTAAAGAAAAGCTAAAAAAAATAAGTTAAGGAAATGAATGAAAGAAAAAGAAAAGCAAAGGAGTTGCGGAAAGGAACAAAAGAAAATAAGGAAACGGTAGGAAAGGAAAGGTAAGGAAACGAAATGACAAGAAGGGAAATTTAAGAAAAAAGTGAAAGAAAATAAAGGTAAGAAAAAAATAAAATAAAAGAAATGAAATGAAAAAATAAAATGAATAAAATGAAAGGAAACTAAAGCAACGGAAACGAAAGGAAAGGAAAGAAAAAGAAAATAAAAGGAAAAAAAGGAATGTAATGGAAATGGAAAGAAGGATCAGGTAAGAATATAAAAGAAACGAAAAGAAAGAAAAAGAATAGTGAAGAACAAAAAAGAAAGAAAGAAAGAAGGGAAATAAAATGAAATGAAAGAAGAGAAAAGGAAAGAAAAGAAAGAAGAGAAAAGGAAAGAAAAGGAAAAGAAAGGAGAAGATAAGGAAAGGAAATAAAAGGGAAGAGAAGGAAAGAAAAGTAAAGGCAAAAAATTTAGTTGAAAGGAGAGGAAAGGAAAGGAAATAAAAGCAAATTAATGCTAAGGAAAGGAAAGGAAAGAAATACGTATGAAGACGACCTAAGAAGAATAAATAATTATCATCAACACTGAAACTATATTACTGAATGATGAATTTGTAAAGAGGGAGGAAAAGGCAGAATTAATAGGAATGTATAGAAACCAAAAATATACAAAATATGGAAAAGAAAGGAAAATTTAAGAAATAGCAAAAAGGTAGGAAAATAAAATAAGGTTTTGTGGTTGAATTTCAACCACTGGGCGAACTCTAGTATAAGAAAATTTCCAAAAAAAAAAAAATATATCAAAAAATGACACAAAAAAATATTGTAAAAGTTACGCCAAAAATATAGTAAAATTTTCACAAAAAATACAATAAAAAATTACACAAAAAATATAGTAAAATTGACAACAAACTGCCAACTGATATTTTATTTGTGATTTTTGTTTATTACACTGAACCAAAAACGTACATGTTTTTTACGAACAAAGATTCATAGAAGTTCACGCTGGTTTTTCTTAAAATATAAGAAAAAAATCATGGAACATAAGAAAATTTTCTTACAATTTATGAATGAATTCATGCTTTCTGTGGATTTGTTTACATATTTTACGAACAATTCTTAAAATCTATGTACTTTTTCATTGGATACATGAACTTTTTTGGTTCAGTGTAAATACGAGATAAGACGGTATTGGATATACGTAATACATGCCTACTTTATACGAACATAAAACGAGTTGAATGGAATCGTTTTATATATACGTATAACTAGGTAACACATTCGGTAATGGAATACGTGATATTGAATTTGACATTGCGCATACCAACAAATGTAGGTATATTTTTTTTTTAAACAAGTATGAAAGGTCAGTTTTGAGAAACTGTGAATGAAAAATGTCCTCGAAATTAAATTTAAAAAAATTGAACCCCCCTTCCCAAAATTGTGGATCCACCACTGACTGACGTTTAACGATAAGAGGTTGATGAAAGTAACAAATCAGTATGCTAACAGGCAAGGTTGTTGGGTTACTCCTGGTCCATGTTTTGTTTGATATCTTCAAAACGGATTGAGATATCGAAATAAGAACTACACAACGGTCAGGAATACCTTTCAGTTGAAGGAATACCCATATTGCAAAATCAATTTCTATGATACCTCCTGTCACATTTTGCATCCTTAAATATTTTGATATACGTTTTCAGGACTTTTATTACAATACAATTGAAGAATAATTAAAAAAATATATATATTTAGCCTATATTTTAATTATACTTTAAACTAGTAACCACAAATCCACATTTTGTTAAAATTTTTCTGGAGGTTCTACAATCTTTGACCCTTCAAAGGATATCCTGAGCATCTGGTACAGAAAAAAAATATAGATTTACTAATTAAGAAGTCCTTAAGGGGTAAGGATACAGTTATAAGAGAAAAACGAGAACATAAGTCATTTAATTAGCAAAACGCAGTGGAATGTAGTACGATTTTTCTGATAACTTCAACCGCAAGTCGGCACGGGTTGCCGTGGTCCGAATTGCATAAAACTTTGTCAGGATAGTGTTTGATGCATAATGGTCAAAATAAGGGGGTGTGCGTTTAAATAAAACCACTTTGAAATTTTGGGACACTCTAATATATGTACAATACAAAGGTAACTTTATTGAATATATAGGACACAATTAATTATCGGAAAATTAATGTACCCAATTAAATGTATTTAACAATGAATAAATATCGGAATTGAAATGTGAAATGACAAAGTTTATTTCTTTTTATGGAAAGTTAAGGAAGTTATTGATTTACCTGGAGTGGCTGATGATGGTGTTCGGTTGATCGCAAAAGATTTGTAGGATTCGAAGGGGTAAGTGCTGTTATCGGTATAAAGATAAAAAAGTAATAGCGCGGCAGATACTAAGATTTGCTACGAGGGGCGACCGATATATTTAGCAAATTAAAGAAAAACCGAGACCATTAGCCCCCAATTCAAGCTGGAATTAAGCTATAACTATGACTATGTGTGGTATGGATGTCCGATGACCCCATAGGCTCTCTCCCTAGCCATGCTAGCCGCTACAACTTGACCCCTGTTGTGGATGGAAAAGAACGATTAGTATATGGACGTGGTTTTGCCTAGTTCATTGCACCTTACTATTGTAATTTTTAATGCATATGAAATGCTGTCGGACAAGTGTCACTCGGTAATTATGCATTACTGCTGGTAGGACCCCGAAATTATCGGCCGAACATTGTGGCATGGGCCAGTAGCCTGTTAATATTGGAAGGCGGAACGCCGCTGAGCATAATGCTGGCATATACGTCAGCGCCTAATGTGAGGCGCACCGGCGAGGCGTGGAAAAAGTCGGGATCCGCCAGTTTCATAAGCTGGAATGGAGCAGCTACTGTGGCGTCTATATTCGAGGCCAGGTTCATGCGGTGATAGCGAGCGGCGACTGATCGGCCGAGTACCCCCAAGACGTTCTGAGCCGGGCTTGGACGCGAGATCGCTGCCGATGACTGAGGTGGGTGCACACGGGTCGATCAGGGCACGATGCAGACCGACGCAGTTGGCGCGATGGCGACAAACGATCGTAATATTATGGCGTCGGTGGGAATGTTTGCTGCTCGCCCTGACCGAAAGTTCGCAGGTGTATCCCTTTGTAACGCTCGGTGCCGTCCGACCTGCTATAAGGCGTGATGAGCGGAAAGGACGCGTTTCCGCTTCACCCCGTCTTACCGCAGTGGAACGGCGAGATGGTCGGAAAGGACGCTTTTCCGAGCCACCAGGATTCACCTTACCGGGCCTTTGCTGTGGTCGGAAAGTACGTGTTTCCCGCCGCCCAGCTGTGGAGAGCGTATCGGTGGTGACCTGGCCGCCTCTTCTTCTTCTGCCTCGGCTACCTGTTCTGCCCAGGATTTAGTTTTTTCGGTGATGGCGATAGACAACGCGCCATCAGATACCTCTCCGTCTTCTACGTGGTCGATATTTGGTTGGGCGTGCATTGCGGGACGGGCGGACATTCATGTGAAGCGTCGTATGGTGTGGTGCGTTACACCGATAGCATCAGTCCTTGCTATGGCATATATCGTGACGTTGGAACGGAGATAGGCAGTTGGAAAAGTACTTATTTAAGTTAAGAAATGTTTAATTTAACAAATAAAAATCAATTATTTTACATAAGGCTCAATCCATTGGGACGGGTGCGACATTTCAACTTTTATTTTTGCTTGTATCTTTTAAGCTCTAATTTAAAGTTCTTTAAAACGACTCATAAATGTCAGGTATATAGCGATAGAAGTAACATCCGAAATAAAAATTTGAAAAAATATAAATCGAAACAAGCTATCTCAACTTATGGCAGTATAACGGGTGCGACACGCACGCAGTGAAAATCTGATACTCTCTGCTTATATAAGACATTTTCTGCTAATTGTATCACTTGCTCAAGATTAAAACTAGCTCATTGACGATTTTCACAATACACAAAAAATCCTTTTATCTAGTCTTCACTGTCTGAATAAACACCGTTGTAAATTACCTTATTTTTAAAAAGTACGACTCTTTTTGTGACCGAATTACCGACCAAACCGTAGGAGATACTTTTTTTACCATCACAATGAAAGTAATGATTGCTCTGTATCTGTGGCAATACAGCTATGTTTTCCCATCGCTGGAGCAACATTTCTTTATGATTAGCTACTTCATCCATGGTTACAAAGAGATAGTTGATACATTTCATATTAGCAGACAAGTAATTATAACAGTCTCTTGCCGTGTTTATTAAAACCTGTCTACTTTTAATTGCTGTCCAAAGCTGGCGTTTTGTGGCTGCTCCCAATCCATCTACATCGCCTTTTCCATGACTGGTAGCAAAAAATGCCCAGTCTATTTTAATTCCCAAAACCTCCATACTAAAATTAGTACTTGAAAGTGTGTAGCGGTTCTTGAACTGGGCGGCGCAGCCATCAGAAAATACAGTAATCTTTTGAAGAGTATGATACTTAAACTTTAGATTTACAATGATGCTTCTTTAAAAAAGCCATACTGAAAATTTGTCGTGGTTGACTTCGTTACTGATGATTACATAACTTGTTACATCTTGAGCGTCATTAAACCAGGCGCAGCATGTGAAAAGAGTGACCTGTGGATGACGCCAGTGAGCACTTTGGATTTCATCTTGAGCGATAATAGTAAAATTTTCAGCGAAATCGATTTGAATGACGCCATCTGTGTCGGTTGATTTCAGTTTTTTTTTCTCGAAAAACAATAGTTGTTGCTTTTTAACAAAGCAATGAAATTTGAACTTATCCCTTTGTGAATCAATTTCACGAACGAGGTTTCTTTTGGTACCCTTGATATCTTCAATTTGTAGCCAACCATCTGTTGACTTTTTCCACTGTGTTTCATCATTTAAGTCAGCAGTTACTTTTACGATATCAGACACATTGAAGCACGAATAACAGTCTCCAGTCATAAATTTAACACTATTTTCATCACAACATATTTCTTTCAACATATCATGTGTAGATTTGACAGACGGCGCAAAATATCCTTCAATGCATCGACCAGAAAACCAAAATTGGCATGATATAGGCAAACACATACATTATTTGGCATTTCCGACACAGTTCTCACATGAAAGGGTCTAAGCTCAAAAAATTTACTTCTATGGATTCTTAGCTCAGGATGTTTTGCTTTGAAGAGCTCAAATAATTCAGAGACAGTCATGACCAAATGTCTTTTAGTAACAGTGGTAAAGACATTATCCGAAGACTTAATACGAACTACGTCTTTTCGGTTGGGTGTTTGTCGGCTAACTTCATCAGACTCATAAAAGGATTTTATTAATTTAACATCTTTTTCCGGCAGATATTCGGCTCTCTTGGTTAGAATCGGTAGAGACTTATTATTTGTGAATATCGATGGCAAAATCTCCTTGGCTAACTGCAAAACAACAGCTTGCCGTTTCCTAGGGCTTGATGGTAAGGAATTTCTGGTCTTGTTCACTGCTTTTCCAAAAGTTTGCTTACAGTTGTATGTGCCTAGCGTGGAGATATTTTCAATAACTTCACGTTTTTTAGTTTCCTTTCTCCTGCGTTGTCTGATTCGGTCCTTCATCCTTTTCTCCTCTAACTTGTCTGCGTTTTTAAATATGTATTCCCTTCTTTTCTGCCTTCGTGCTTTGTCCCTCTTTCTTTCTTTTTCCAAAAATTCTTTATATTTGTCGGAATCGGTCCGTAGTTTCTCCCTCCTCTTCTTCATTAGTTCAGCATAATTCATTTTAGATAAATAAATTTAAAAACGTTGAATTTCGCGCAGTTTGAAATAAAAACTAAGCAAATTTAAAATACAAATTTCGTGAAATTTAACGGGCGTGACAAAGATATATTGATTGTTTTTTTTTAAATAACGGTGTATTCAGACTACCAAGTAGTTAGTACATATTCATGTACAGTGTAGTCTTACCTTCGATAGCTTTACTGTGTAATAAAGTATGTATTTTCCATATAAACTAAACTTTTGTTGATATGTTTTAACGGGCGTGACATTGATGTATGCAATGATTCATTGAAAAATTACGAGTTCTATACTTGTTGAATAAAGTTGTGAACAACACTTTCAAAATGATGATTAACTGCTTTATTCATTGAAAGTAAAAAGACATTAATAAAGTTAAAGCATTACGTAAATCAGCCCTGTCAAATATTAAAGAAAATTCCCATTTCATTATAGCTTGTAAGCCATACAACTTAAAGTTGAAAAATATTAGAATTAAAAAAAAATATGAAATTTCATTTTCATATCTTTAAAGTTGGACTTCTAACGTCTACGTATAATAAGTACTGCACTAAAATTGGGAGGTTTATTTTGGATTTCATCGGTATCGATTTCCATGGATTGAGCCATAAGCACTTTGTCACACATTAAAAAAACACTTAAATTTTAGAATAATTACAGAAAACATTTCTTGAAAATTTGTTAACAAAGATTTATAAATTTCTTTGAAATTTTTGTAACAGTTCAGTTTTCAAGTTTGAAATTGAAGTTGAACAAATAAATTTTAAAAGAAAAATTTGAATATTTTTCTTTGGCGCCCAACAACAACATCAACAAATACAAATCCTTATAATAGGATAATATTGTGAAATAAATAATCTAATCCTTATAAAAGGATAAAATAAAGTTATTATAATTACGAACTCCTTCGGTGTAAAAAAAATTCTCATAAAAGAATTGGTATTTAAAATGCATAAAAAAAAATTGTGATTTTGTGCATCAAAAACTTTTATATGCATTTTGTGCTAAGCTTATTCAAGTGAATTTAATAAATGAACTGGATAAACTAGTTAGAGATTTAGTGTCATAAAATTCTGTGAAAGCAATTTGAAATGAAAATTAAAGACTTGATGTCAAGAAAATCTGTGAATTGAATTGAAATTAAAAGAAACTGTTGTAAAAAAAAAGAAACAAAAAAACTTTAGACTCAAGACACGAACTTGATATTTTCGCTTCACATATTGAAACTACAAAACCAAAATTATATTCAATTGGTTATGGTGAAGAAAAATTTTACATAGTGAAAGAGTTTGCTGTTACATAATTATCCACAAACTATTCTAAGGCTACTACTCAAAAGCAACAAATACAATTTGGGGAAGCAATAAAATTGCATTGCATATTCAAACAACTTTATTAATTGGGAAATAACAAATCAACAATCAACTTCAGCAGATTTAAGAACAACAAACAACCATCAATTTAAAACTATCAAAGCTAAAACGGCATCAATCAATAGCTGTAAAATTGTTAAGTATTTAATTAAATGTAAATTAAATGTTATTTATTTGCTAAAATTTAATTTAATATAATTTAGTTATATTTAATAATTTCATGATACCATTTATTCGTTTTTTTGTCAAACGTATATTTTTCTTTGGGTTGTCTCCTTTTTTCTCAATTACTCAAACATGGTTGACCGTGGTACTGTTCTGAGCTTAGTAGAAGCTGCAATAGAAACAGTTAAAACAGAATTAGGGAATCAAATAAATGAATTATCTTTAGCTTTTGAAAGGATAATTCCATCGAGAGTGGAGATACATTCTTCTGTATCTATAGTTCCTGGAGTTCAGAATACTCATAGCGATTTAAGTTTAGTTAAATCATTGCCTGAAGGGAAGTATTGTTGAATACCCTGCATGGAGGGAAGCGGCAAAGTTCGCAATTAATTTTTATAATGAAAGTTCAGAAGCTTTTTATATTGCAATGGGTATACTTCGCAATAAAATAACGGCTTCTGCAAATGAAAATTTGAGTTCTTTTAATACTCCACTTAATTTCAAGGCAGTAATATCGAGATTGGATCAGCTTTATGCTGACAAAAGACCATTACATATTTTAGAAAATGAATTAAATACACTGAGGCGAGGAAATCAAACCATTAGTCAATATTATGATGCTGTTGATAAACAGTTAACATTAATTTTAAATAAAAACACAATGACATATAGTGGTAATGACATTTTAACAAATGTTTTTAATCAAAGAGCTAGAGAAAATGCTCTTAGAGTTTTTATATCGGGTTTAAGGCGTCCACTTTGTGGCACATTGTTTTCGGTAAATCCAGTTGATTTACCCACAGAACTTGCTACAGCTGAAGAATTGCAACATAACAGGCAAAGGTATGACTTTGCTAATACATATGCTGTTGCAAGCTCATTCCAAAATTCTCCGTCTTTATTTTATGCGTCGTCATAATAATCAACCTCTATATCGAGCAAATAACCAACTTAATCAAGATTAAATTCCAATGGAAATAGATTATCAAAGTTCCAACTTAAGAAGGCAAACTGATTTTAAAGATAATCTTATGAAAAATCTTCATAGTCAACAAAATAAGTCACACAGTCAAATTCTCAACAGTATTCCAACGTTAGACTTCCAGCTAATAATAATCCAAATTTTCAACAGTATTCCAACGTTAGACTTCCTGCTAATAATAATCCAAATTCTCAACAATATCCCAACGTTAGATTTCCTAACAATAATAATCCAAAAAGAACGCATGATATCAATACTTCTACTCAATCTCCTTTTCAAAAAATTCAAAGGGTCAATGCTATAGAAAATAATACTTATTATTCAGATCAGGAATCTCAAAATTATGAAGATGAATCTTTTGAAGAGGTTAATTTTTTATGATAAAATCGAACTTGCCATTCATTACTAGAATACTTTCGAATGGACAAGTTCTTAAAATTCTCATTGATACTGGAACATCAAATAATTATATAAAACCGTTTGATTTTCTAAAAGGCATAAAAAATGGATTAAATAATATTTCAGAAAAATGTCGGATTAATTTATTTGGAATTACTACAACATTTTATATTTTATCAAAGCTTAATCCTTTCGATGCAATTGTTGGTTATGATTTTTTGAGTGAAATTGAAGCTCAAATCAATATCAAAGACGGATTTCTTTATCACAAGTTAGGAAAAGAATATATTAATCATTTTGAATGTCATATTTACTTATTGTTAAATAGTGAGGAGTTGCCTATTAAAATTCGTGAATTAATTCAACAAAATTTCGGTGCATTTGCTCAACCTAATAGATCTTTACCTTATAATACTCGTGTTGAGATACATCTACAGATAAACCAATATTTTCTAGGAGTTATCCTTATCCAATATCTGCCGCAGGGTTTATAAATAAAGAAATAGAATCTTTGCTTACTGATGGTATTTTAAATAAAAACACAATGACATATAGTGGTAATGACATTTTAACAAATGTTTTTAATCAAAGAGCTAGAGAAAATGCTCTTAGAGTTTTTATATCGGGTTTAAGGCGTCCACTTTGTGGCACATTGTTTTCGGTAAATCCAGTTGATTTACCCACAGAACTTGCTACAGCTGAAGAATTGCAACATAACAGGCAAAGGTATGACTTTGCTAATACATATGCTGTTGCAAGCTCATTCCAAAATTCTCCGTCTTTATTTTATGCGTCGTCATAATAATCAACCTCTATATCGAGCAAATAACCAACTTAATCAAGATTAAATTCCAATGGAAATAGATTATCAAAGTTCCAACTTAAGAAGGCAAACTGATTTTAAAGATAATCTTATGAAAAATCTTCATAGTCAACAAAATAAGTCACACAGTCAAATTCTCAACAGTATTCCAACGTTAGACTTCCAGCTAATAATAATCCAAATTTTCAACAGTATTCCAACGTTAGACTTCCTGCTAATAATAATCCAAATTCTCAACAATATCCCAACGTTAGATTTCCTAACAATAATAATCCAAAAAGAACGCATGATATCAATACTTCTACTCAATCTCCTTTTCAAAAAATTCAAAGGGTCAATGCTATAGAAAATAATACTTATTATTCAGATCAGGAATCTCAAAATTATGAAGATGAATCTTTTGAAGAGGTTAATTTTTTATGATAAAATCGAACTTGCCATTCATTACTAGAATACTTTCGAATGGACAAGTTCTTAAAATTCTCATTGATACTGGAACATCAAATAATTATATAAAACCGTTTGATTTTCTAAAAGGCATAAAAAATGGATTAAATAATATTTCAGAAAAATGTCGGATTAATTTATTTGGAATTACTACAACATTTTATATTTTATCAAAGCTTAATCCTTTCGATGCAATTGTTGGTTATGATTTTTTGAGTGAAATTGAAGCTCAAATCAATATCAAAGACGGATTTCTTTATCACAAGTTAGGAAAAGAATATATTAATCATTTTGAATGTCATATTTACTTATTGTTAAATAGTGAGGAGTTGCCTATTAAAATTCGTGAATTAATTCAACAAAATTTCGGTGCATTTGCTCAACCTAATAGATCTTTACCTTATAATACTCGTGTTGAGATACATCTACAGATAAACCAATATTTTCTAGGAGTTATCCTTATCCAATATCTGCCGCAGGGTTTATAAATAAAGAAATAGAATCTTTGCTTACTGATGGTATAATTCGAAAATCGTATTCAGCATACATATAACTCACCGGTACATGTGGTCACAAAAAAAGGGTTGGATGATGAGAGCAATCAAAAATTGAGAATGGTTATTGATTTTCGGAAACTCAATGAAAATACTAGGGCTCTTGATAATCGACAAATCGATTAGTCGAATAATCGATTTCGACTAGTCGTTTCCAAAAATATTCGATTATCACTAATCGACTAGTCGAATAGTTGCTTTTGGCTAGTCGATTATTGGTCTGAAGACCCGGGTAATAAGGCGGCAAATTTCTACTGTAATTCGCATGCATGTTTAAGTGGTATCTGCCTTTTTCGCAAATTTATTTGCTTCATTTCTTTGAAATTTAAAAAAAAATGTAACAGGAGCACAGAATATTTGTGTAGGTAGATATGTATACAAAAATGAAATTTTGAAAAATGTATGTATGTTTGTAGCAATATTTGTATGTATGTAGATAAAAAAGTTTGAAATTTTTTTTCATACTGCAAATCGTTGTATGTCAATACTATTCTTTCAGGTTTAAGTTCGCATCTGTTCGCAATGTACGCATCTTTCTCTTATTCTACGTTGCCGTTTGAAATAAGTTATTTGAAAGATTGATTTGTAGGGCAAAAGAAATGTAAAAGTACATTAAATCACACCTAATTTTCCAAAGAACTCAAAAATTACAAACCTTACATAGAGAGTTTTGATGTATTACCAAAAATATACGGGAACATTAGAGTGCCAAAAAAAGTTCCACACTTTCTATCGGAATGATTAAGCTTGAGAATTTTTTTTTTTTTTTTGTAGCAAAATTGCTTCTGCACGCCAATGGAAGATTTCCAATGCAAATAAAAAACAAATTTGACTTGTGAGAAATTATAAGCACCTGCAACTCTAATGTCTTGGTTTCTGTTTGAAAACTTTAGATTTGTAACAAACTTTTCAAATTGTTATTTGTTTCATGCGCTGCTAAGCGCTCTCCAATGCTGCTGTTATGTCAGGCCGAGTTAAAATACAGGAGATGATTGAAAGACGAGCTTTTAATCCAATTTAAGATTGTATAATTTCCCCTTTAAAAGCTGATGTGGTTTTTTAATATAAAAGTCGCTGGGAATTATTTGGAACGCATAATAATTAAAAAACATGCTCGTAAAATTTCTGGAATTAGCGCTTTTCGAAATTGATGATTCAATAATTATTTTATAAATTTTAGGGAAACATTTAAGCACACGCTAATAAGTTGTTTTTAATATTTGACAAGTATCAGGAGCACAGAATTTCAATGTAAGCAATTATACAAAAAAAATTCAATAAACTGGTATGTACAGAAGGGGGTTGGTGGGGCAACTACTCCCACTGTTAAATTGCATATCGAAAATATCGTTGTGTATAAGAAAAGAACTGAAAGCTAGTAGAATGCGTGTTTTTGAAGTTATTAACGTTAATATTATTATCAATATTACTGCAGTATTGCAGTCAAGTTACTTTATTGATCCCTCGTGAAGGGTGGATACCTTGCCGCGGTACGAGGGCTTAAGTCGATAGCCACAGGGCTACGCTGCCCTTGTGATCATAGCTCCGTACGGCACTTCATGACGAGAGCAGCCTAGCCTCTCTGGCGCGACGACAAAGATCTTCCCCCTCCCAATCCAGGGTGTTATGCGAAACCGTGCCCATTGGACGTTTGCAGCCGGGAGGCAAATCGTGGCTGTATTTGAACGGAGCCTCTCTGATACCGGGTCGCCTCAGAGAGTAAGCATGGCCTTACCGCGGTACGGGGCTCTGCCGCGGCGGACGACACATTTTCCCCTACTCTTCCCTTGACCCTAAGCTGGCCGTGTCCGGCGATGGGTCGTACGAACAAGATGAACTCAAATTATCCAAATAAAAACGATAAACCTAAAAAACAAACAACGCCAAATTTCACTCCTCAGCAAAGGAGAGCTATGGAGGAACAGGCGAGAAAGCAACAACAACGCCGGAGGACAACCTCCGTTCCACAATCAAGGGGGGGATCGACAGCGATGGCAACTACGAGTCGGTCAACCAACCCTCTATCGACTAAGATTGACTTGATGGGAGCTAGCACCAGTGCGGTTGCCAACGCAACTAAGCGGACAACGGCAGATGCTAAACTCCCATCAACCGCTGATATGAAAACCAGTATCTTTACGTCTGTGGCAGCGGTCTCACGACCTGGCCTCGGAGTTTCGAAGGAGAAGGAAGCTGCAACTGAGATTTCGGCAAGGAGAGCGACCGCGATGGCAACTACGGGTCCGCACTCCCAGGAGACATCTCCCCGCCGCTTCACATACCACGAGAAAAGATTGGCTGCAAAGATCCTGAAGAGGTATGAAGGGGTACCGCAGGAATCGCTGTCGCCGAATTCCAGTAAATCGGTAGAGCTAGCGAAAGCTGTGATACCGGATTTCCAAAATTCTTACATGCCAAAGAGGTTAAAAGTTAACCCTTTCAAGCGCCAGAGATCGGACCTGGAGTTGAATCCCCCTCCCAAGCGGCATCAGAATACCCCTGGAGCGGGCAAACTAAGCTTTGCTGAGGTAACCAAGGACAGGATCCTTATAGGCGTCCTGGACCGAGTCAATGACCGCCTGGCCATCCCTAAGGACCGGTGGCGTTACGTGCGAAATGAACTCGGCAACATTCTTCTCAATGTTGCTCCAGAGTTTCCGGGTAGTTCGGCGCGAGTAACGGATGCGGGTTGGCACCAGGGTCAGATTAAATTACTCGCATGCGAGGATGCAAAAACCGTAGCACTGTACAAGGCAGCAGCTGCTAAGCTGGGTGAAGTCTACAAGGGCGCAAAGATAGAGGTCGTCGACTGGAAGGACATTCCAGCTCGTCCAAGGGCAAGGGCGTGGATTCCGGCCATCCCTGACGAACCCGAGAGAATTCTCGGGATGCTACGGCTAATGAATCCGTCCCTGCCAACGCATGACTGGAGTGTCAATCTGGTCGGGGATGCGGTAGGGCCCGACAGACAGGTGGTGTTCACCATGAATAAAGACTCAATCGAGCCCCTCAAAAGGTGCAATGGCCTAGTACACTACAGCGTAGGCCAGATCGTTATCCACGTATATCGTGGTGATGCTCAGCGCGCTGCCTTCTCGGCTGCTCCGGGGGAACCGGAAAACGAATTACCAGAAGAGGAAGCGGAGGATTCCGATGCGGAAAGCATGTTATCCGCCACGTCCCTTGGCGATAGTGCCTACAGGACGAGGAAGCCCTCGACGTCACGGTGGTAGCAGCCAACGCTGAGCGATTAACATCTAACGCTGCAGACAGCAAGACTCCTGCAACGCCATATCGGGCAGTTAATCGGAACAACTCGTCGTTGATAGGCAACCTCCGGGATGGGGCAAACCTCGACGATATGGGGACGGCAGGGAAGTCTGTGCGCTCTCATGTTGGTGGTGCTGCAGATTAATCTGCACAAATCTAAAGTAGCTTCGGCTGCTTTAAGTAGTCGTCTTTCTAAAGGCGACGTGGATGTGGTCCTCCTCCAAGAACCCTGGGTCAATAGCTCGAGAATCTGCGGATTGGGGACTAAGGGCTTCAAGCTCATTCGAGCCAGCGAGGAGAGCAAAGTCAGAACGTGTTGAACTCCTTTCTCCTACCTAACTACACCAATGGTGATATTACCGCTATCAGTCTAACGGTCGACAGCACCCGCCTGACGGTGGCGTCGGTCTATATGCCCTACGACGCCGAAGAACCCCCACCTCAAATGGAGGTGAAAGACCTGGTGTCAAATTTCTGCACGGGTAATCTTATTATTGGAGCGGACGCTAATGCTCACCATGTCCAATGGGGGAGCTCCGACATCAATGCCAGGGGCGAGTCTCTGTTTGATTACCTCTTAACAACCAACCTGGTGATTTGCAACGTGGGTAATGAGCCTACTTTTATCACTAAGACCCGCAGGGAGGTCATAGACCTCACTCTCTGTAGTGAAGGCGCTTATGAGTGGGTCAGAAAATGGCGGGTTCTGGAAGAACATTCTTTCTCCGACCACCGTTACATAGAAATGGTTTTAGACTTTATTGTAGAACAACCAATCATGAAACGCAATCCACGTAACACTGATTGGCAGTTACACAATGAAATATTAGACAGAGACCTCCCAGTACTGCCCTCACAAGCCCCCTCATCAGTAGAGGAGCTGGAGGATCTTGTTACTACATTTACATCAGCGCTCTCAAATGCTCTAGGACAGGCTTGTCCAGTGCCAAAACCACGCGGTAAACACAGGCCACATTGGTGGTCCTACGATTTGGACTCGCTCCGAATATCATGCCGGAAACAATTTAACAAGGCCAAGAGCTTCGGCTCTGAGCCTCATTGGCACGAATATAAAGCTAAACTAAGGGCCTACAAAAAAGCTCTGAGACAGGCGAAGAGAACCTCGTGGAGAAATTTCTGCACTGGCGTCGAAAAGGTCGACGACACAGCGAGACTTAGACGAGTCCTCTCGAAAAGTCAAACAACCATCAGCTATTTGCGAAAGCCTGACGGATCCTGGACCAGCACGGAAGAGGAAACCCTTGAGCTGCTCTTGAATACACATTTTCCGGGGAATCTGCATGATGCACCACTAGCACCTGCAACAAACCTGGCAGTAAATATACCCATCACTGAGGAAAGAGTAAGGTGGGCAGTTAAGAGCTTTGAACCGTATAAGGCTGCCGGGCCGGACGGGATTATCCCCGCGCAGCTTATAAACACGTTGGAGACATCAGCTAAATGGCTGGTATTTCTCTTCACAGCCTGCCTGGCTCTCAACCACATTCCGGGCTCCTGGAGAAGGGCCACGGTAGTGTTTATCCCTAAGGCTGGGAAGGCATCCCACTACGAGCCAAAAGACTACAGACCGATCAGTCTCTCGTCCTTTGTACTAAAAACCTTTGAGAGGATATTAAGCGACTACCTCTTAACGACTATTGATAGCAACCTTATCTCTAGCTATCAGCATGCATACACCAAGGGTAAATCAACAGAAACCGCTCTGCACAGCCTAGTGTCTGTCATTGAGAAATCGCTGTGTGAAAAGGACTACTGTCTCGTGGCCCTCCTAGACATTGAGGGGGCTTTCAACAATATAAGCCCGGAGGCTATCAACTCCGCTCTAACTAATCTGGGAGTAGATAGACCTCTAACTGGTTTAATTGACCAACTTTTAATGGGAAGGAAAATAGCTTCTTCACTTGGTACGGTTGAGTTATCACGCTATGTCACAAGGGGAACACCCCAGGGTGGTGTTCTTTCCCCGCTTTTATGGAACCTCACAGTCAACTCGTTGCTACGTGACACAAGCTGGGGGGGCGGGAAGATAGTGGCATACGCAGACGATTCAGCTATTGCATTCAGAGGCAAGTTCCCACAAACTCTGTGTGACCTGATGCAAGTAGCACTGCGAGAAGTTTCGACGTGGTCCTCTCGCTGCGGACTTAGTATCAACCCAGGGAAGGTGGAACTTGTCCTCTTCACCAACCGGTACAAAATACCGCCACTAAGCCTACCAGAACTAGATGGCACGCGCCTGGGCTTGTCGGATAAGGCCAAGTTTCTAGGCATAGTTCTGGACAGGAAATTGAATTGGAAGGAGAATGTTCTTCAGCGCCAGAAGAAAGCTTGCATCGCTCTTTACACCTGCAAAAGAGCCATTGGCAAAAAATGGGGGCTCAGCCCTAGAGTATGCAGTTGGATCTACACGGCCATCATTCGCCCAATCATGCTTTATGGAGTCGTCGTATGGTGGCCTGCGCTGAGCAAGGCAACATACCTGAATCTGTTGCGGAAAGTCCATAGATCCAATATGATCTGTATAAGCGGTGCGCTAAGGACAACGCCCAACGAAGCCCTCCAGGTCATTCTGGGCATTTTGCCACTTGATCTGGAAGGGTTTCGGTCAGCGGCGGCATCAGCTCTGCGCCTAAGAGAAACCTCCAGTTGGGCTGCGGGTACTATTGGACACTCCAGTATTCTGGAATCTTACAGCTTTCTCCCTCTAAGCACAGATCGTTGTGCGACTACTACAGTCGGGGATAGCTGTTTCAAAATAAACATTCCCAGCAGAGAAGACTGGGAGAGGACGGATTGGTGTCCCGAAACAAATGGTGGCACTTCCATATACACCGACGGCTCGAAGTTGGACGGCAGAGTTGGAGGAGGCGTTTATTCAAGGGATTTGGACCTTGAGCTCTCCTTCAGACTACCTGATCATTGTAGCGTCTTCCAGGCGGAAGTCTCGGCAATCCTGGACGCCGCGGCCTGGTTAAGCAAACGTGTTATCGGAGAAGATATCGCTATTTTCAGCGATAGCCAAGCGGCCATCAAATCCCTTGGCTCATACACGTTCAACTCTGAACTGACGCTCAGCTGTCGTCGATCTCTTCAGGAGATGGCCCAACAGAACCGCGTAAACCTCATATGGGTCCCGGGACATAGGGACATTGAGGGAAACTGTAAGGCAGACGAGCTTGCCAGGCAGGGCACGACCAAGCAGGTTCTTCAGGATAAAGAGCGCTTAGGTATGCCGTTTGCCACATGCAAACTAATGCTGAAGGAGCACACACTCCGTCAAGCCAACGAAAGATGGCTGCAATCCCCAGGGTGTCGCATATCGAAACAAACCTGGCCAAAATGGGATCTTAAAAGGTCTAGACGCATTTATGCCCTAACTAGGAGGGAAATCTGCATATTGATAGGGGTATTAACCGGTCACTACCTCATTGGTAGGCATGCAGAAAGGCTAGGTGTGCCCTACCGACGATGCTGCAGGAGTTGCAAAGATGATGAGGAGGAGGAAACAGTGGATCACCTCATCTGCAACTGACCGGCTTTAAGCGGCGCGAGAACGCGCTTTTTGGGAGTTCCGTTCCTGGATAGCCTAAGCCAGATCGCGGAACTGGACATAAAGGACTTGATGGGCTTCATAAAGTCATCTAAGTGGTTCGAGGAGGAGTAACGGTGTCGGTTTAGGAGTGTCAGTCCCGGGATTCTGCTATGTGGAAAATCCCAACAACTCAGGGATTTTCCATATGGCTGGGTCCCGGGACTGACTTTCCTTGTGTTGGCGGTATCACAACGGGCCTTTCAAAACTGGCCTAAGTGTGCCTCTGCGGCAGCCACTTGAACCTAACCTAACCTACTTTATTGATGCTCTGATGCTGACACTTAAGAGATAATGGGGTCTATCAGCTATTCCGGCGGAGCTCCCGGCAGGAATAAAGGTAATAGAGTCAATAAAGATAACATCGAATTTATCGAAACATACCGCCAAATTCCCTTAAAATCGTTGGAATTCCCTCAAGATCTGTTACATTTTCTCCCGCCGGGAGCTCCGTCGGAATAGCTGATAGACCCCAATATGCAACAATAATTGCACACTTAATTTTCATGTAGCGAATGATGAGCTTGTGATGAGCAACAGATTGTCAACATTTTATTCAACACACCCCATATTTTTTTATACGGGACGCTACTGAAATAATTTTTGACAAGCGGCCATGTTTTATTCAATCGTACAATATTTGTGACAGAATTACATACTTACATAAAGAAATTCTGTCTCCAAACCCTGTAGGGAATTCATATAACTCCAAGTCATCTATTATTATTTATTTTCAACCTAGCTGTTCATTGTACCATTGGTATAAATTAATAAAAAAAGGGCAATTGCTTTTTCGAAACCTTTCTCAAATACCAAATATCTTCAGATTTCTATACATATAAGTACTTGTTTTAGTTAACTAATCAAATTTAGTTATTAGATATTAATAATAATTTATTTACGTTTTTGGTTTGGTTTTATCATGCATTCATACGTAGCTGACCAGGCCTCAGTTAAGGTCGAAACCGGTGTTCTAAGCCAGATCAATGCTGACATCATACAAATTTTCAATGAAATCAAAAGCTGACTTAAAAAAGATACTTTTTTTGTCTGAAATTCGAATCTTGGCTTTCGTCATAATGACGACAACCCGCCTAAGCGGTTTTTTGCCGTTTCGTATCAGAGCACGCCAATCATTCCTTTTTAGCGATAACTGACGCCAATTGGAAACCCCAAGGGAGTTCAAGTCATCCTCCACCTGTTGTTTCCATCTCAGTCGAGTGTGGTACCACAACGAAACGCATGAGCTCAATGAACTTTCTTGAGAAAAAAACCTCCTCTTTGAGACGAAAAACTTTATGTGTCAAACTTTAAAATCCGACAACAAATGCCAAAGATTTGAAGAAAAATGTAGTTAGGCGACATCTAGGCTTGCCACAAAAAAATTTTTTTTTTTAATGTTTTTCAAAAACACTTTGTATGAGGGGAGGTACGGCCGTCTTTTTTTTGCCTGTAAGCCCGAGACGCTCTAATAAAAGTGCTATGAACACTGAAAAATAAAGAACTAGTAGTTCACTTGGAGTTATATGAATTCCCTACAGGGTTAGGTGTGAGAATTTTTTTATGTCAGTAAGTCTGTATTGTACGTTTGAAGAAAAACATGGCCGCTTGTCAGAAATTTTAAAAAATTATTCCAGTAGCGTCCCGCAAAAAAATATGGGGTGTGTTCGAGCCGCGTTGGTTGTAGCAGTGCTACTTTTTATGACAGAGCATCATGTTCTTCGGCAAAATTTCGCGCTTTCGTTTAACCCTGCTTTCATAACGT
The DNA here is from genome assembly GCA_964058755.1 of Campiglossa producta. Taxonomy (NCBI): domain Eukaryota; kingdom Metazoa; phylum Arthropoda; class Insecta; order Diptera; family Tephritidae; genus Campiglossa; species Campiglossa producta. The sequence continues at coordinate 63,372,042 of CAXKVI010000002.1, forward strand.
TATTTTTTACCCCTTAATTCATAACGATACGTCTCTCAGGCGTATGTTATAACCATATATCATGAAATACGAAACCTACTCTGCAAAATCAACCATCACTGCGAGGCTGTGAGTAACGACGGAGATAAATGCGAGTATGAGTTAGCTTAGAGAGTAATTGCGAGTGTGCTTAAATGTTTCCTTAAAATTTATAAAATATTTATTGAATCACCAATTTCGAAAAGCGCTAATTCCAGAAATTGTACGAGCATGTTTTTTAATTATTATGCGTTCCAAATAATTTCCAGTGACTTTTATATTAGGTATGCCGTTTGCCACTTGCAAGCTTATGCTGAAGGAGTACACACTCCGCCAAGCCAACGAAAGATGGCTGCAATCTCCAGGATGCCGGATATCCAAAGAAACCTGGCCGAAATGGGATCATAAAAGATCGAGACAAATTTATGCCCTAAGGAGAAGAGAAATCTCCATATTAATAGGCGTATTGACTGGGCACTGCCTCATTGGTAGGCACGCAGAAAGACTTGGTGTGCCCTACCGACGATGCTGTAGGAGTTGTAAGGATGATGAGGAGGAGGAAACGGTGGAGCACCTCATCTGCAACTGCCCGGCTTTAAGTGGCGCGAGAATGCGCTTTTTGGGAGTTCCCTTCCTGGTTAGCCTACGCCAGGTCACGGAGCTGGACATAAAGGACCTGATGGCCTTCATCAAGTCATCTAAATGGTTCGAGGAGGAGTAACGGTGTCGGTATAGGAACGTCAGTCCCGGGATTCTGCTATGTGGAGAATTCCGTTAATACCGGGATTTTCCATATGACAGGGTCCCGGAACTGACTTTCCTAGTGTTGGTGGTATCACAACGGGCCTTTTAATACTGGCCTAGGTGTGCCTCTACGGTAGCCACTTGAACCTAACCTAACCTTTATATTAAAAAACCACATCAGCTTTTAAAGGGGAAATTATACAATCTTAAATTGGATTAAAAGCCCGTGTTTCTATCATCTCCTGTATTTTAACTCAGCCTGACATAACAGCACCATTGGAGAGCACTTAGCAGCGCATGAAACAAATAACAATTTGAAAAGTTTGTTACAAATCTAAAGTTTTCAAACAGAAACCAAGACACTAGAGTTGCAGGTGCTTATAATTTCTCACAAGTCAAATTTGTTTTTTATTTTCATTGGAAATCTTTCATTGGCGTGCAGAAGCAATTTTGCTACAAAAAAAAAAATAAAATTCTCAAGCTTAATCATTCCGATAGAAAGTGTGGAACTTTTTTTGGCACTCTAATGTTCCCGTATATTTTTGGTAATACATCAAAACGCTCTATGTAATGTTTGTAATTTTTGAGTTCTTTCGAAAATTAGGTGTATTTGAATGTACTTTTACTTTTTTTTTGCCCCACGAATCAATCTTTCAACTATCTTTTTGCAAACGGCGACGTAGAATAAGAGAAAAATGCGTACATTGCGCACTTAAACCTAAAAGAATAATATTGACATAGAACGTTTTGTAGTATGAAAAAAAATTTTCTAACTTTTTTATCTACATTCATACAAACATACATACATTTTTCAAAATTTCATTTTTGTATATCTACCACGATATAACATCACCCAACGGCACTAGGTTGATTGACTTCGCCTCTGCTCGCAATATGGTCATCAGTAGTACTAGGTTCCAGCATAAACGAATACACCAAGCCACCTGGCTGTCCCCTGATCAAAGAACAAGAAACCATATTGATCATGTCATGATTGACGGCAGACATAGCTCCACCGTTCTGGACGTGCGTACACTGCGTGGTCCCAATATTGACTCTGACCATTATCTTGTCGCAGCCAAGATACGCACACGCCTCTGTGCAACGAAGAAAGTGCGCACAGTAACGGAAGGAAAGTTTGACGTCGAGAAGCTGCGCATGACACAGACAGCTGATAATTTCAGAACTCTACTCTCACACCTACTAGCAGAGGGCAATCCTCGAACTAACGATGTAACCGAGCAATGGAAGCATATCTCTCACTCATTGCGTACCGTCGCTGAGGCCACTATAGGGTTCCAGCGAGCCCGCAAGAACAACTGGTACGATGAGGAATGGAAAACTGCCTCGAAAAAAAGGACGCTGCCTACAAGGAGACGTTGCGAACGGGGGCAACCCGCAGTGTATGGCAACAATATCGTGAGGCAAAGAAGGAAGAGAGACGCCTTTTCAGAAAAAATAAAAGTGAGGCCGAAAGGCGTGAGTGTGAGGAGCTTGAGATGCTGGCGGACAGGAATGATGCCCGAAAATTCTATGAAAAGATCCGGCGGATGACGGAAGGTTTTAAGACCGGGGCAAGCTCCTGTAAGGACAATAATGGAGACCTGGTAACCGACGTACAAAGTGTACTTAAATTATGGAGGGAGCACTTCTCCTCACTGCTAAATTGCGAGGGAGACGTCGAACCCGATACCCCAATCCCTGACGATGGAAAAGTCGTCCCACCACCTGACTATGATGAAGTGAGGATAGCTATATCCCGGCTCAAAAACAACAAAGCGCCTGGAAAAGACGGACTACCCGCCGAGCTGTTCAAACACGGAGGCGAAGAGCTGGTAAAAAGCATGCATCAGCTCTTATGCAGAATATGGTCAGACGAGTGCATGCCTCCGGATTGGAATTTAAGTGTGCTTTGCCCAACCCACAAGAAAGGCGATCCCGCTAACCGCACCAACTACCGCGGAATCAGTCTTCTTAATATCGCATATAAGGTTCTTTCTAGCGTGTTGTGTAAAAGGCTGAAGCCCATCGTAGACAATCTGATAGGACCTTATCAGTGTGGCTTTAGACCTGGTAAGTCTACCATCGACCAGATTTCCACGATACGTCAAATCCTGGAGAAGACCCATGATAAAAGAATCGACACACACCATCTCTTTGTCGATTTCAAAGCCGCTTTTGACAGCGCAAAAAGGAGTTGCCTGTATGCCGCCATGTCTGAATTTGACTTCCCTGCAAAGTTTATACGGCTTTGCCAAATGACGTTGAGCAATACCAACAGCTCCGTCAGGGCGACTCCCTTTCGTGCGATTTCTTCAATCTGACGCTGGAGAAGATAATTCGAGCAGCAGAGCTAAACCGCAATGGAACAATCTTTTACAAGAGCGTGCAATTGCTGGCGTATGCCGATGATATTGATATCATTGGCCTTAACAACCGCGCCGTAAGCGCTGCCTTCTCTGGACTGGATAAGGAAGCGAAAAAAGTGGGTCTTGCCGTGAACGAGGACAAGACGAAGTATTTGCTGTCATCAAAGAAAGAATCGGCGCACCTGCGCCTTGGCAGCCATGTCACTGTTGATAGTTACAAATTTGAAACTGTGAGGGACCTCGTCTATTTCGGAACCAGTATCAACACCGAAAATAATATCAGTCTAGAAATCCAGCGCAGAATCACTCTTGCCAACAAGTGCTACTTTGGACTGAGTAGGCAATTGAGAAGTAAAGTCCTCTCTCGAAGAACAAAGATCACCCTCTATAAGTCTCTCATCATACCTGTCCTGATGTATGGCTCAGATTCATGGACAATGTCAAGAGAAGATGAGATGGCCCTTGGAGTATTTGAGAGAAAAGTTCTCCGGAAGATTTATGGTCCTTCCCGTGATGCCAACGGCGAGTATCGAAGGAAATTTAACGATGAGCTGTACGAGCTCTACGCAGATCTGATCATAGTCCAGCGAATTAAAGCCAAAAGACTCCGCTGGCTGGGCCATGTTATGCGAATGGACAAAGAAGCTCCAGCACAGAAGGTTTTCCTTTCGTCGCCTGAATTCGGCAGCAGAGGAAGGGGGAGGCCTCGACTGAGATGGAAACAACAGGTGGAGGATGACTTGAACTCCCTTGAGGTTTCCAATTGGCGTCAGTTATCGCTAAAAAGGAATGACTGGCGTGCTTTGATATGCAACGGCCAAAATCGCTTAGGCGGTTAAGCGCCAATAAATGATGATGATGATATCTACCTACACAAATATTCTGTGATCCTGTTACATTTTTTTTTAAATTTCAAAGAAATGAAGCAAATAAATTGGCGAAAATGGCAGATACCACTTAAACCTGCATGTGAATTACAGTAGAAATTTGCCGCCTGGGAACCGGATTTAATCGTTAGTATTCGATTAGTGACAGCTGATTAGCTGAAATCGAATATCTGCTATTCGATTTTCAAACAGCACAAAAGTTGGTAATCGACTACTCGACTAGTCGAGTAATCGACTAGAATCAAGAGCCCTAGAAAATACTCTCCTTGTGGCTAAAAATGCCTGACAAAGCAACAACATAAGAAATTTGGCAGCTACGATTGGATTTTCAAGGAAGAAGAAGAAACCATATGGTGGGAGGATGCCACCTGTAATGAACTCGCCTTGCTTTATACCCTAAAAGACAGATGACAATCATTTGATACTACATTTGAATGTCATTGCTGCCAGCTAAACTATCATCGCTTCAATCATTCCACACGAGGAATAAGAAAAAGGTGATGTCAACAACTGTGTCCGTGTGAGTTTTTGTCTCACTCTAGCACATTAATAATTTGAATTAAGCATATATCTGTCACTCTATTTTCGGATCAAAGATGACATCATGATGATGTCATAATGATATCACAATTGACAACTAACCTGTCAAATCTGCTTTAAAAATTATATTTACAATTTTTTTTTTGTAATGAAATATTTATTTTATAAAATCATAGAAAACTGCATGCAAATATATAAAACACAACTTAAAGCTAATAATTTACGAATTGTCTCCTCGCACATCTTTCGTGGTCCATATCATCCATTGTCGCAACCTCCTCCAATATGTCCTGTAGTTCGCATGCATCAAAGTAAGAAATTCTCCCTTTGGCTGGCTTTACTCATACATGAGAGCAGCTTCTTGCGCTTCTTCACGCGCACCTCGCTCTTAAGACCCTCCGAGCGTATTAAAGACACATTCATACATATACTCCGAGAAGTAGGCACAATTTTTATTCACATTTTCATTCTGATTTTCTTTTTGGGTTGCGGGAAGGAGATATATATAAAAGCGCGGTCCGAATATGTAAAAATGCCTAAAAAATGCAAACTATGTATAAAATATTTCTCTTGTTAATTTTGTATACTTATCTCTTTATTTGCAGCTAAATTTATTTATTCGCTTCTTTTGAAGCATTTCCAGTTTTATTACGATGATTTTAGACACCTGCTTATACTAAATGTTGGCTTTATGCAATGGACCAACTGAAAAAAAAGTTTTTGGTTATCAACAATTTTTATTTTATTTTGAATTCGAATTATGCCAAGTTTGGAAAATACATCATTTGTTGCCTTGACAATAAATAACAATTGTCAGAGTTTTCGTCAAAACGTCATCAGCATTGATACTTTATAGTGTGAGTGTGTTAGTAAAAATATCAGCCCATCTTGTAGGGTACTTAAAGAAATAAAAAAGGCAGGCATGCGGGTTTCACTTAAAAAATCAAAGTTCTTTAAGAATGAAGCAGAGTTTTTAGGATTTATTGTTTCGGGAAAGGGTATACGTACTTGCAGTGATAAAGTTTCTGCGATTGCAAACTATGAAGAGCCTAAGTCACTTAAATCTTTACGGGAATTTTTGGGTGTTTCAGGTTATTATCGTCGATTTATAAAAGACAATGCTAATATATCTAAACCCCTTACTAGATATTTAAGAGGTGATAATGGCCATATTAAGCAATTGAAGTATGTAAAAATTTCTTTAGATGATGAAGCAAGAAGAGCATTTGAAAAATTAAAATCTATTTTGGCTACTGAAGATGTGTTACTTCAGCATCCTGATTATTCAGAGCCTTTTGAAATAACAACAGATGCTTCCTCAGTTGCCTTAGGAGCTATATTATCACAAAATGGTAGACCTATTACCATGATATCGAGAACACTTTTGAGAGCTGAAGAAAACTATGCTACAAATGAGCGGGAGCTTCTTGCAATTGTTTGGGCAATTCAAAAGCTTCGATATTATTTGTATGGTACAAAAAATATACATACACTGAGGTACAAAAACAAACTTTTTTTCTGTCCTATGAACCAAATAGACTTTTTCGGAAAGTGGGCAAAAAATAAAAATATACGTGTATCGGCGATTTTCATGTACACGTCAGATTTTTTTTTTTGTATGTACATATGTACATAAATTTTTGAGTATGCAGTTTTGTAGCCCATTCAATTTTACTCTAAGAATGTGCAAGTTAGAACTCGCTAAAAATTTTACTTGATTTTTTAGAATTTTTTTTGCAAGGGTGTTAAGTGTTTTCTTCCATACAAGTCACAAACTAAATTTACTTTTGTATGGAGGAAAACACTCAACACCCTTGAAAGAAAAATTCTGATCATTCTGGGAAAATTTCTAGGGACTTCTAACTTGCACAGTAAAATTGTATGGGCTACAAAACTGCATACTCAAAAATTTTCTGAACATTTTTCCAAAAAAGTTGAGTGGTTCACAAATATGGACTTTTTGGAAATTCTAAAACGCTACCCCGAAATATAGTTCCTTGTGACAAAAAAGAGGCTGCTATTTTTTTTTTTTTAAGGTGGTTTAGAGGTCGCGCTACTCCTTTTTATAAAAAAATGAGATAGTTGCAATTTTAATTTCATTTTAACATGTTTAAGTGCAGTAAAAATTTGGGTTTTTGTGTGTTGTTATTCTTTTTTCATTGGCCAATATTCCTGCAATTCAATAGCCTTCTTGGATGAGTAGAAAGGGTTTAACTCCTGAAAATATGTTTCGAAATATAAAACGGTGCAACTAAAACGCCTACACTGATCCCATTGCGCATTGGTTTTTTGGATATATTTCGCATCTAGAAGGTTTATGACATCGCTGATTATGAATCCGATGTCAGTTTTTTTAAATTCAAAATGGCAGGTCCAATATGGCGGTGATTTTTTTGAAAACTAATTGGATTTTTTTGAAACTTGGTACTCCGGGGTTTATGCGTTGTCTGATTACGAATCCGATATCGGTTTTTTTAAATTCAAATTAAAAAATTATAAAGTTTTTATTGGTCGAATTTTCGATCACAAGCGATACTAGTTCATATAAATCGATGTCATAAATCCATCAGTGAGGAGTTTCACACAGTCTAATTAGTTTTCAAAAATGCACCGCCATATTGGATCCACCATTTTGAATTAAAAAAAAAACGATATCGGATTCGTATTATGATAGAAGAATATTACTTCCCAGATATAAAAAATACACTTAAAACCATAACAAAGAATTGTAGAATATGTTCAGAAAATAAATACAATAGACACCTTGCAGAACCTGAAATTGGGAAAACTCCAATTCCTGACCTATCTCATCTAGATCAATAATAGATATTAACATGTTGAAAAATCATTTTGAAATAGATCAATTTTTCATACCATGGACAAATAGAACGTTTACATTCTACAATAATCGAAATAGCCAGATGTTTAAAAATAGAAAAAACAAGTAAGGAAGTCTAAGTTCGGGTGAACCGAACATTAAATACCCAACGGTAATTTTCAGAACGGGATAACAATGATATAGGCCCTAGGAGGAAAGTGTGCGTGATCGGGAAGCGTCTAGTCCAATCTCATCACCTATATTGCTAGCATATTTGTGCCAAATTTCATTAGTCTAAAGTAAGTCGAATATTTCAAAATGCCTCCCTTAAAGGTGGGCCTTGCCACGCCCACTTCTAACCATTTATAAAAAAATCATAATATAATGATTGGGAGGTTCATCCTACCAAACTATATCATTTAGCCATTTCCGTTACCGAATTATGTCAATTTATGTGATTTTCGAAATTTTCCATATCGAGAGTAGGCGTGGTCGGGAAGCGATTTCGTCAAATTACATCAAGTATGCACCCTGTTATACCGTAATCAGGTTAAACAAGTAAGGAAAGCTGTCTTCGGCTGTGCCGAAGGCTATATATCTTTCATGAATAAGCGTCACGATTTTCACTGTTCGATCCCCAGTACAGCCTGTGTGAATTTAACTTTAGCTAATACCGAAATTATCGGAACTATCGATTATATGGGGGCGATGTGTTTTGTTGGTCCAATCTCATTGATTTTTAACATCGACATTCCACTTTCTAACAGAGCAATAGTTACTAAATTTCACGACCCTACCTTTATAATTATAGGAAAATCCGTTTATCGGAACCATGGATTGTATGGGGGCTATGTGAACTATTTGTCTCATCTTAATGATTTTCAACATCGATATTTCACATATAAAAACATCAATACCTACAAAATTTCACGTTACTAGCTCTTTAATTACAGAAGTTATAGCCCAAAATCCGTTTATCGGAACAATCGATTGTATGGGAGCTATATGAAATATTTATCCCATCTCAATGATTTTCAACATCAATATTTCACATATAAAAACATCAATACCTACAAAATTTCACGTTACTAGCTCTTTAATTACAGAAGTTATAGCCCAAAATCCGTTTATCGGAACAATCGATTGTATGGGAGCTATATGAAATATTTATCCCATCTCAATGATTTTCAACATCGATATTTCACAAATAAGAATATCAATACCTACAAAATTTCACATTACTAGCTCTTTAATTACAGAAGTTATAGCCCGAAATCCGTTTATCGGAACAATCGATTGTATGGGAGCTATGAGTAGTTTTGGTCCGATCTTGCTGGTTCCGACGAATGATTATTCTCATATAAAATAACGCCTCCATACCAAATTTCATCGAGATATCTCTAAAATTGAGGGACTAGTTTGCGTACAAACAGACGGACGGACGGACAGACGGACATGGCTAAATCGAATCAACTCATCGTCCTGATCATAACGGTATACTTATTAGTGGGTCTATCTCTTCTTCTTCTCATACTTACAAACATCGTACCAAACTTATAATACCATTTCATGTTCATGAAAGGTATAAAAATATGACACGTGAAATTTTCACATATGCCTTCCTGAAAAATGGGCGATGCCACGCCTACTTTTAAAAATTTATCAAAAAATCATAATAGAAGGTCTACCGGGTTCATCCTATCAAACTATATCATTTTAGCCATTTCCGTTAACGAATGATGTCAATTTATGTGATTTTCGAAATTTTCGATATCGAAAGTGGGCGTGGTTGGAAAGCGATTTTTTCCAGTTTCATCAGGTATACTCCCAACGATAATAGTATGCTTTGTGCTAAATTCCATCGTTCTATCGTAATCAGTTTAAAAGTTACGTCCAGTCAAATTTTCGAAAATGCCTTCCTTAAAAGTGGGCGGTGTCACGCCCACTATAAAAAATTTATAAAAAACTCATAAGAGAATGACCAGGGGGATTCACCCATAAAATTATATCATTTTAGCCATTTCAGCTGCCGAGATATGCCAATTTGTGTGATTTTCGAAATTTTCGATATCGAAAGTGGGCGTGGTTGAAGGGCGATTTTATCCACTTTCATCAGGTATACTCCCAACGATACTAGTATGCTTTGTGCCAAATTCCATCGTTCTATCGTAATCTGTTTAAGAGTTACGACCAGTCAAATTTTCAAAAACGCCTCCATTAAAAGTGGGCGGTGCCACGCCCACTATAAAAAATTTATGGAAAAATCATAAGAGAATGACCAGGGGGATTCACCTATAAAATTATATCATTTTAGCCATTTCAGCTACCGATATAAGTCAATTTGTGTGATTTTCGAAATTTTCGTTATCGAAAAAGGGGGCGTGGTTATCATCCGATTTCGCCCATTTTCAATAGCAACCTACCTTGGCCAGAAAGTAACCTGTGTACAAAATTTCATGCAAATATCTCAATTTTTCTCAAGTTATCGTGTACACAGACGGACGGACGGACGGACAGACGGACGGATATGGCTTATTGAACTCCTCTTTTCAGCCTAAGAACTTTCATTAAAGGAACTCTATATCTATCTCGATTATTTTGTGCCGTTACATACTACCGTTATGTGAACAAAATTAATATACCCTTGTACTAGTACTAGTACGCTGGGTATAAATATTACTGATATAACTGATTTAGTTCTTTTAGCAACATACCACTATTATAACACAATTCATTCTGTAATACAATCTAAGCCTATTGATGTAATTAATTCATTTTCAAAAGAGTTTTTAAGTTCTATAAAATCTTTCCTAAGTTCAGCACAGAATAATACTTTAAAACGGTCAAGCAAAAGCAGATGTAGTTTTGAAGAGGGAGAAGTAGTTTTGTATCTGAACAAAATGTTGTCCAAAAAGATCTTGGAACAACAATTTTAATTAATGGAAAAAAATTCATAAAGGTAATATTCGCTGAAGCTAATATAATTGATATTTGAAAATTATGTATAATTTTTTATTTAATTACATATTCAATATTGATCAAACCAATGTTTAGTATATAAGAATCTTTTATTATTATATATTTTTTGTTTTTTAAAGATTATTTAAGTATTGGTCGAAACGAGGACGTATCGATTTTAAGAGGGGGAGAAGTTAAGAAATGTTTAATTTAACAAATAAAAATCAATTATTTTACATAACCACTTTGTCACACATTAAAAAAAAACTTTAATAAATTGTACAATAATCACAGAAAATATTTCTTGAAAATTTGTTAACAAAGAAATGTATAAAAACCCTTTGAAATTTTTGTAACAGTTCAGTTTTTTCAGTTTTCAAGTTTGAAATTGAAGTTGAAACAAATAAATTTTAAAAGAAAAATTTTAATATTTTTCGTTTGTATGAGTACTACCCGGAACCGCTCTTCAGCCACCATCCCACGATATTTCGGGCAAAACCGGCTCGAAGGACCAAATGTTACGGCGAGCCCGGGTTATTGTAGGGGTGCTCGGACGTAATAATATGCAAAGAGAAAATAGAAAGGGTAGCGAGTCGATAAATAAATAAACACTTTATTTTAAATATATATGTATGTACAATAAAAAGGTAACTTTATTGAAAACAGAGCTGTTAATTTTGATTAGTAATTAGTAATTGATTGATTAGAAGGTTTTTTTTTTAATTAGTAATGATTATTTTAATTGCTTTCAAGAAAAAGCAATTACTAATTGATTACGATTAGAAAAAATAAAAAAAAAAATTAAAAAAAATCAAAAAAAAAATAAAAAATCAAGAAAAAATCCAAAAAATCAAAAATGATCAAAAGTAATCAAAAACGGCCTTTTTGATTATTTTTGATTTTTTTGTTTTTTCTTGATTTTTTTTAATTTTTAATTTTTTTTATTTTTTTAATTTTTTTTTATTTCTCTGATTTTTTTTGATTATTTTCAAGTTTTGTTGTTAAAAGTATAAACATCTGTGTATCTTTGTATGCAAATATATACACCTACTTACACTTTGGGGCTCATGGATTTCTAGAATGAACCTTGATCGCTAAGTATATGTACATATGAGAAAAACTGGCATTTAATGGTTATATTGGTTGGAGTGATGATAACACTAGTTTACAAATAATTAATTTGAAAAAATACCAAGATATTCATGTATATGGGTGAATTGGAACTGATATGCCAAGCACAAAACATATTTTTTAAATTTTTTGTATGGGTAGGTTTTCCAGATATCGGTAATTTTGTGTTTTTTCAGGTATCACTTTATTCAAAAATTCTTTTTGCCAATGTTGCAAAAGCGATGGAGCTAAGCGATACGTCGTTCGAAAGGAAATTAAAATACGCTTCTAACGACGTATAAAATGTAAGGGTGGGTCAAACCATCGCTGAGCAATAGATGGCCAAAGTCGAAAATTGGTCGAATTTTTACGATTTTTGAAAAAAAAATTGATTTTAAAAATGTTTTTTTCATGCGAAGTTGTGAAAATCAGAACTGTTTATTTTTTCGAAAATTAGTATATGTAATTGCAAACACTTTAAACGTAATATTACCAAGATCTAGGAAAAACTGTATTTTTGGCGATTATTTGTAACTTTCAACATCTCTACTTTTAATAGAATTGTAAAAGGTCGATGTCTGAATATTGTAGATGCTCAAAAAAATAATCATAGTATTAGTCATTACTAAGCCAATAAAGTCCAAATCAACCGTTTTTAGAATTTTTGTCGGTCTGTCTGTAAACTAGTGTAATTTGTCCTCTTATATGTAAACGGCTATGTCCAAAAGATACTTGTAATGGTCAATTGATCAAAAATTAAGCGGTTATTATCCATAGAGACATGTCCCGGATTAATAAATTTCGTCCACAATGGGCGACGTAGTCATTTATGGGCATTTGACATTTGATTTACTCTCGTACAGTGCTATTAACAAGTTGTAAATTACACCGCTACATTCCATATTTTTCATATTAATATTTTATCATCATTATCATTCCATATTAAAAATAATAGACTGAGTGTGCAAAAGCACCAGTCTTCTGTTTAGGTTGTAGTTCGACCAGGGCCGAAGTCTAACAATGATTGCACCTACTTAAGGATAGTGTTCTTCGGCACGTGTGTAAATATCTGCCCTTTAAAAATAGCCAAAGTTGGACCAACCCGCTTAAATCAGTGAGATCGCAGTAAGAATTATGAAAATTTCTCAGTTTTGAGGTGTTTTCAGTTTTTGACATGGGGCGAATTATAAAAATACCCGATACTAGTTAGAGGTGGTCTTCTATGACACATTTGAAAAGATTTGCCCTTTAAAAGCAGCCGAAGTTGGACCAACCAGCTTAAACCTGTGAAATCGCAGTAAGAATTATAAAAATTCCCCAGTTTTGAGATGTGTGGCTGAAGTTTTTGACATTGAGCGAAGTCTAAAAGTACCTGATACGACTTAAGGGTGGTCTTCTATAACACATGTGAAAAGATCTGCCCTTTAAAGCAGCCAAAGTGATTACTTAAGAGTAGTGTTATACGATACATGTGTAACGATCCGCCATTTAGAAGCAGCCAAAGTTGAGTAACCACGTTTGAACATGTGAAAGCACATTGGAAATGATGAAAAGTCCCGGTGTTTTGGGTTGTCTGGCTGAGGTTTTTTTCATGGGATGAAGTCCGGAATTGCCTAATACTGTTTAAGGGTAGTGTTATACGACACATGTGTAAAGATCCGCCATATGATGATGTCTAAAAATGATTGTAAGTACTTAAGGGCAGTGTCCTATGACAAATGTGAAAAGATCCGTCATTTAAAAGTAGTAAAAGTGGGACCACCAAGAGAAAGCAAAGTAATAGGAAAAGAAAAGTTCCCGAACTTTGAGGTATCTGGCTGAAGTTTTTGCCATCGGATGATGTCTGGAAATTCTTGATTCTACTTAAGGGTAGTATTTTACGATACATGTGTGAAGATATGCCATTTAAAAGTAGCCAAAGTTGGCCAAACCAGCTTAAACATGTGAAAGCGCAGTAAGAATTATGAAATTTCCCGAGTTTGGAGGTGTCTGGCTAAAGTTTTTGCCATGGGACGAAGTCTGAAAATGCCAGATGCTACTTGATGGTAGTGTTCTACAAAAAATAGGAAAATATTGGGTAATTAAAAACAGCCAAAGTGGTCCTAATGCGTAAAATTGTTAAAACAGAATAAGTCTACATAGGAAAATCCGCACTTTATACTGATGTGGGGTGGTAATCTACGATAAATATGTGAAAATCATCCATTATAAAATAATCGTAGTTAGGGTCATTTTTTGGCGACTTTGACTCCCGAATCCTAGGCCCTTGTCATAGGCAAACCCTTGAAATTTCCACACTCTTTCTAGATTCGGGGAGGACTATCGATCGGTATTGTTTTCATCCATTATAAAATAAGTGACGCCAGGAGGCTCTGGGATCTCGCTCTATTAGTCTTTTCGGGATCCAACGTTTGCATGCCAGCGGAGAATTTTTAAAGGGACTGCTGAGTGGATCTGTTTTCAATAATGCTTTATTTTACAATTACATAACCATATGTATATTCACAGCCGTTTAATCTCAGCTGAAAATGTATTGAATTTTCGTTCAGATACGGCATTTTAAAGCACAACTTTTTAACAAAAAAATTAAATAGGACATTTTTAAGAAATATTTTGAAATACGTAGCAGGGACCGTAACTGTTATGAGTTTTAATATAAAAATCCACATTTAATCATTATTTTCAGATTTTTTTCATAAAAATCAACAATAGCAGTTATTTTAAATTTTTATTTTTTTGATCAAAAATAAAAGTTATTTTTTGATTTTTATTTTTTTGATCAAACATAAAAGTTATTTTTTGATTTTTATTTTTTTGATCAAAAATAAAAGTTATTTTTGATTTTAATTTTTTTGATCAAAAATAAAAGTTATTTCTTGAGCGATATTTTATCCCTCAAGAATAAAAATTAAGTTTTGAGTTTTAACTTTTTTCGCGGATTGAAAAACTCAAATAACCGCAGCGCCTTTCTGGCAGGTTGTTGATCATAATTATTAGATGATATATCCTTGTCAGCATAAGTGCTCAATAATTTGAAACATATTTATATGTATACACATTGATATTGTATGTATGGGGCAAAATTCGTCAAGTGTACCAGGTGAAAAAATGTATGTACATTAGAGCGGGTCGATTTTTTTTGCATCAGGGGCCCATGGCGATTGTGGTTAATTGGATAATTTCAAGCATTTTTGCCGAAGAAACTATAGGTCTATCATGAATTTCGATTTTTTTTTCTTAAAAAAGTGATTCACTTGTTAAAAAGCTGTATTGAAAACTAAAAAAATTCATTCTATATATGCATTTGGGGGTTTTTTGAGTCGATAAACCCATTTCCGACATTCATTTTTTATTTTGACGTCCGCCAGAGGGCGTTTCCGTCCTTTTATTTTTGTATTTTTTTTTTATTTTTTTCTTTTAAGTAATTCACTCGTTGAAAAGCTGTATTGAAAACTAAAAAAAAATCATTCTATATATGCATCTGGGGGTTTTTCGGGGCGATAAATCCATTTCTGACATTAGTTTTTTCTTTTTACGTCCGCCAGAGGGCGCTTACGTCCTTTTTGGATTTTATCTTTATTTTTACGTGGTTCACTTGTAGAAAAGCTGTATTGAAAACAATAAAAAAAACATTCTATATGTGCATCTGGGGGTTTTTAGGGTTGATAAATCCATTTCTGGTATTGATTTTTTATTTTGACGTCCGCCAGAGGGCGCTTCCGTCCAATTTTTGAATTTTAACACCCTTTTCCGAAAATCAACAACAATGTTCCGAAAATCTATGAAATTCGACTTTCCCATAATGCAATTTCTTTTTTTTAAGTAGACTAACACGTCGATTCTATATTCTTGTTAAATTGTCAAGATACAAATTTTTTTTATCAAGTATTTTGAATTTTGCGTAAAAAACCAGTTGTATTTTATTAAAATTATTTTCAAATTATTATTTTTTAAGCAGAATTCAAAATATTTGATACAAATATTTGGTTTTTTATCAAGATTGATAATTATAACTCCGATGGTTTGCTGGGTACTGTTTATTTACATTGTATTACAAATGACACACGTGATCCCGCTACTTTTCATTTCTATACTGTGTTTGCTATAGTTTTCGCGTCAATTGAAATTGATAATAAACAAAAAAAAATCAACCAATAAATAACGGAAAAAAGTTTTTAAGAAAACTAAAAGGTATGTATTAAAACAGTTATTAATAATAAAAAAGTGCATGGTGGAAGTTACAAAGAATAGTTTGGTTTTGTGCAAAAAAAAATATTTGTTTGCTTAGTTTTTGTTTGGTATTCGGTTAACGGTGCTTTTTTATAATCAAAGTTATACGTAGAGTTTATGTATGCGTGATATTTTTTATACCCAGTGTGCTAGTACTAGTACAAGGGTATATTAATTTTGTTCACATAACGGTAGTACGTAACGGCACAAAATAATCGAGATAGATATAGAGTTCCATATGAAAGTTCTTAGGTTGAAAAGAGGAGTCCATTAAGACATGCCCGTCCGTCTGTTTGCATGAAATTTTGTATACAGGTTACCTTTTGGCCAAGATAGGTTGCTATTGAAAATGGGCGAAATCGGATGATAACCACGCCCCATTTCGAAAATTATACAAATTAACATAACTTGAGTAAAAATTGAGGAATTTGCATGAAATTTGGTAATATTTCGAATTTCGAAAAACTGGCCCAAACGTATTTTTTTCAATTTAAAAATTTGTCTACTTAAAAAAAAGAAATTGCATTATGGGAAAGTCGAATTTCATAGATTTTCGGAACATTGTTGTTGATTTTCGGGAAAAGGTGTTAAAATTCAAAAATTGGACGGAAGCGCCCTCTGGTGGACGTCAAAATAAAAAATCAATACCAGAAATGGATTTATCAACCCTAAAAACCCCTAGATACACATATAGAATGTTTTTTTTATTGTTTTCAATACAGCTTTTCTACAAGTGAACCACGTAAAAATAAAGATAAAATCCAAAAAGGACGTAAGCGCCCTCTGGCGGACGTAAAAAGAAAAAACTAATGTCAGAAATGGATTTATTGACCCCAAAAACCCCCAGATGCATATATAGAATGATTTTTTTTTAGTTTTCAATACAGCTTTTCAACGAGTGAATTACTTAAAACAAAAAAATAAAAAAAAATACAAAAATAAAAGGACGGAAACGCCCTCTGGCGGACGTCAAAATAAAAAATGAATGTCGGAAATGGGTTTATCGACTCAAAAAACCCCCAAATGCATATATAGAATGAATTTTTTTAGTTTTCAACACAGCTTTTTAACAAGTGAATCACTTTTTTAAGAAAAAAAAAATACGTTTGAAAAATCCGCTAGCTCGAAATTCATGTTAGACCTATAGTTTCTTCGGCAAAAATGCTTGAAATTATCCAATTAACCATAATCGCCATGGGCCCCTGTGAATTTTTTTGGGTCCATACAAATCAACCCGCTCTAATGTACATAAATATAAACTATCTTATTTCCCCATTATGGTGATCAGACGCCCACAGTGCATTGTTGAGATAGGTCAGCGGTATGGGATTCAGCCTCTCATATCAAAAAATTTTGCTTCGTTGACTCAAAAGAAAAACAAAATAACTAATACAAAGAGTTCAGCTGGTTAACATTTCATGCCTATGCATAAACATCATAGATGGGCAGTTTGCATTGCCATTAAAAATTTATTAAGTATACAATTTTAGAAATAAATTTTAATGTATTTTAGAATTAGATTTTCCAATATGAGTAATATTAGACTTCTGCACTTATATGTTTGAAGAATATGATTTAAATTCCGAAAAGCATATTGGACAGGTAAGGGGGGCCATGGGGATCAGTCATGAGTTGAGCTCTTATGACGGGAGCACGTGAATTAAAATAAAATTTTTTATTTGATTATATGAAACTCTTAACACTCTATTACTCAGAATAAGTTTGAAATTGTAGTTGACAAAATTTTTATTTGTTTGTTAGTGCAGGCTGACCACCTATGACTTAAATGCACACCCATCTACCACATGTTGAAGTGTATATATAAGGGATGTCAATCCCGAAATCGGAGGATATGTTGATTTCGGTTCTTTTGAAATAAAATAAAACGGGATTAGCGAAATTTTATCACATGATTATTAAAACAGCGGAAACGATTTTCTTCACTCCACCAACCATCGGGTTGATGTGGATCTTAGTCTACTCCTACAACAGGCATGCCTCTCACGGATATATTATAAACCCCTAAAAAATTGCGCTGATTTTTGGCGAATTTTTTTTTCCACGACTTTAATTGTTTTCTTTCATATAAAAAGTTAATATTATGAATGTATACGGACTTCCTTCTAGAATTCAATGAGCTACAAAACTGCATACTCCAAAAAATTCTAGAAATTCTAATAAAAAAAATTTGGCTGAAATATGTTAGTCTTCCACGCGAACAACGAAACATGTCTTCGTTGGCAGCGACGATATGTTGATGAGGATATACCACCCAATAATTATGATTTATTACTTGCCAAAAAGGCACAGCGGCGTTTTGAGTTTTTCAATCCGCAAAAAAAGTTAAAACTCAAAACTTAATTTTTATTCTTGAGGGATAAAATATCGCTCTTGATCAAAAAAATAAAAATCAAAAATAACTATTATGTTTGATCAAAAAAATAAAAATCAAAAAATAACTTTTATGTTTGATCGAAAAAATAAAAATCAAAAAATAACTTTTGTGTTTGACCAAAAAAATAAAAATCAAAAATAATGATTATTTGTAATTTATATGGATTTCCCTCAAATTTTTTTAGTTTATAGAAGCTTTTTGTTGAGCATGAAGAGACGTGCATATTCATATACTTGAAACGTATCTGCGATATTGGGAAGTCTTCCATTTTTGATGCTAAAAATACAAAAATAATCGTTACGGGGGGTCCCTGATACGTAGATCGATCTTCCACTCAGCCGTTGATATGCACATTCACTTACCATGGTTTCCTTTCCTTCCATTTGCTTTACTCTTCGATTTTCTGGGGTATAAATGGATTTTACTTTGTCCACAGCCCATAATCCGTGTCGCACGCTCTCTGTTATTGCTCTTGTGGTGCTTCTTCCAAAGCTTCTTCCGCTGCTGCTAATTTCTAATCTAAAACAAAGGTATTATATATACATGCATATAAGTAATATTTCTGCAGATGAGAATAAGAAAAAATACATCCAGGTCTTAAATATTGCCCGAGCCAAAAAACTCAATTCTAGAAAATTTGATTCATGATAGAAAGAGGTTGCTATATAGAGTCTAACCAAAGCTTAGGGGACCAAAGATTTGCTTGGCTTATCTAAAGTTCTACCGAAATGCGACAAAAAATTTACCTTAAAACGATTTTTTCACTTGACAAAATGCCTTACAAAAATTTACTTGTTTGTAGTTATACCCAGAGACTTGTAACAAAACTCGTACCGAAACGAAACTCGCGTTTCTGGCGTTTCTGTTCTAAGAAACTTTAAAGGATAGAAACTAAATTCGAAACAAAATGATTGTAACGGTTTCAGCAGAAACAAAACCTGTAACGAAACTAAATTAATTTTGTTCCTTGTAACAGATACAAAATTATTAGTTTTGTTCCTTGTAACAAAACCCGTAACGAAACTAAATTAATTTTGTTCCTTGTAACAGCAACCGAAACAGAAACCAAATTAATTTTGTTTCTCAGTAGCAGAACTCTAAACATTCTTATAATACTATTTGCACTACACTAGGATGGACCTATAATATTTATATACGAGTATATAATATATATCGTCGCTCGGGCCGAAATACCGCGTATTTGCAAAAAACAAAAAGGCGTATATACCAAAATGTCCAAAAACGAGATTTCGTTACCCTGACTGGGACTCATCGGTCTTAATGTATTGACGTTAAAATTCCTCCGGTTTTAGCTACAAAAACACAAATAAATAAATAAAAAACCTTTTATGGAACCTATTTTCTTTAAAATAGAGCTGTTCAATACCGCGTATTTTAAAAAAGCTATGTTTTGCAGTTTGAGGTCTTTTTCTTTTGTAAATTCTTATATCCTCCTACACAATTTGGCTTCCATCAAATACGCGGTATTGCTTTTTGCAAATACGCGGTATTGCGCGCCGAGCGACGATATATATATCTGCCCAATATCCCATTATCCATACAAAACTATGTCATACCCGCAAAAGCATCCTCCTTCGACATCTTATAAAAATGATGGTGATGATGCACTACAAAGTAGTTTGAATGAATTATTATTAGAAAATGAAATATTTGTTGATAACTATTAATGTTAATTTTTTCACAATCCGTTGCCCTATGCATATGGGTCATTATTTTACTAATAAATATTAACTCATTTCTGATGTGACCTCGAGCAGGCCTATACTTGTAGCAAGCAATATGTGCGTCAGACACATCCATTACAATGGTAGGTTTACAACCAACGCCTGCCTGCATACATGCATGTTAGTTTACTGCAATATACATATGTACATATTTTAATGTAGTTAAAACTACAAAGACATAGTAGGTAGGTAGTAGAGGCCTGCATGAAGCCATTTACATGTCAATACACAATGGGACATGATGAATGAACTGTAGTTATTTTAGTTTGCATTTCCTACCTGTTTTCATACAAAATTTCACACAAATTGCTCACAAATTTATCTGCATATGTTGCGCCGTTATCCCTGTCACCATCAACTTGTATAATATATGGATATACTCCAGGCTGAAGGTCATTTATTGTGCGGAAAACCCTAAACTGTATTTACCTAGAATGCTTACAAATTCTTAATAAATCCCCATACATGCATACAATTATTTACATTAGACAACCCAAGCCAGCGATCCGAAACAATGGTAAGTATTCTCAATTCATGGGGGAGTTTCCCATAATTAAGGATTCTTTAGTATGTATGCCGCGGATTTATCGCTAACGAATGATGGTAGAGGTACGCCTTGTTGTAGCAACAATCCATTATCTATTTCAAAGCCTATTGATATAATTAAATACACTTATACGTTGTTATGAAATGCATGTATGCGTTACAAAAAATAAATAAAAGTGCGGAATAGGAATATATAAATAGAGATTTTAACTGAAAAAGATCATACCAAAGGAGAATTACATTGAGGCATCACCAGCACCACAATTAATTTTTTTGCGAGTTTTAAAGGAACTGCTAGTATATTTTCTAAATTGGATAAATAGGATTAGAAAAATGCCGAAGCCTGTAAAGCGTAATATATATCCAAAATTACGATGCTTTAATCCATTTAATTTGTCTCCGCACCCAAATACAAGAAATTGCTCTCTTAGAAGAGTAACAAAATCCCATTTATTGACATTGAATATTCCTATATTGAAGAAGCTTCAGCACAGAAGGTTTTCCTATCGTCGCCTGAATTCGGCAGCAGAGGAAGGGGGAGGCCTCGACTGAGATGGAAACAACAGGTGGAGGATGACTTGAACTCCCTTGGGGTTTCCAATTGGCGTCCGTTATCGCTAAAAAGGAATGACTGGCGTGCTTTGATACGAAACGGCCAAAATCGCTTAGGCGGTTAAGCGCCAATAAATGATGATGATGATATTGAAAGAAGCGATGAAACAACGAATTTGCAACCCATGCCGGCTTAAGCTAACTAAACTCAAGGAAGATAATGAGGTTTGTATATACATACATTGATATACGTATAAAAAATTTAATATACAAATTTAGAAACAATAAAATATTAGGCACTTATCAAAAATTTTATTCGTTTTTCTAGAGGAAAGAATCAGATGATATTCAATCCAATGAAGCACTTACCGAAACTGATAGCAATGTGAACGATGATCCACAATGTTCTACATCTGTATCATTTGAGAAAGACAGAGAAGCAATGTGTGAGGCGACTGATCTTATTAACAAAGGCTTAGAAATAATCGGAGCTTCACCAATTCAGAAAAAAAAGGATTCATCAAAAACACTATTAGGCAGAAAAAATGCAGAACGTTTCTGAAGCGATTTCAGGGAAAATTTTGGCATACCTAATAATGACTATGTTTGCTTCGAGGAAAATGATGGGAATGAAATATTGCAAACTCTAAAAGACGCATTTACTGCCACCAGTGATCGAGCAAAACAACTAAAAATTTTGACTATTTGTAAAGATTGGACTTTTTGGAAAATTCAGAATCATTTTCCTACTGCTACAGTTCATATGATAACTGTTGCTAAGAAAATTGCTGAAGAAAAATGAATTTTGGCCGAAGCGAGCCCCGAGAGTCATCCGCCATTAGAAAAAGAAGTTGTTGATTTGATAACACAATTTTATGAGCTGGATGAAAATAGTCGAGCGATGCCCGGAAAAAAAGATTTCGTCTCTGTAAAAATTAATAATCAACGCATTCACATGCAAAAGAGGCTATTGTTAATAAACTTACGCGAGCTGTATCAACTTTTTAAGGAGAAGTACCCTAACGGTAAGTGTAGTTTTTCAAAGTTTGCAACCTTGCGACCAAAACATTGTGTGTTAGCCGGTGCAAGTGGTACCCATTCAGTATGTGTTTGCACTATACATGAAAACGTCAAATTATTAGTAGAAGGACCTAACATCAAGCATCTCACTGCTGAGTCTATGCACCCAATAAAAAGCTATCAAGACTGTTTACAACGTATGATATGTCTTGAAGCATCAACAAATTGTTATTTCGGAAAATGTTCTCAGTGCCCCGGTGCAACAAATTTGATCGACCAAATAAGAACAATTTTGGAAGATAGCTTCATTGAGGATATAACGTACAGACAATGGGTGAGCGTCGACAGAACCACTTTGCAACTAATGATATCCCCAGTTGATGAATACTTACAAAAATTGGAGTCCGGTTTGCAAAATTTATTGTTGCATTCATACCTAGTTAAAAGGCAAAACGAGTTTATAAACGTCAAAAAAGAATCCTTACCAGAAGATGAATGCATCGTTATCTGTGATTTTTCCGAAAACTATGCATTTGTCGTACAAAATGCTGCTCAAGGAATTCACTGGAATAACAATCAGGCAACAATTCATCCATTTGCCATTTATTACAAGCATTCAAGCGGAGAAACTCGTATGAAAAGCTTTGTTGTCATTTCTGACTGCTTACATCACAACACAATTGCCGTGCATTTATTTCAAAAATACTTAGTGGAATATGTTAAAAATAACTTAGAAAATATTTCCAAAATTCCATACTTCTCTGATGGGGCAGGTGCACAATATAAAAACAAAAAGAATTTTGTTAATCTTACCCATCATCAAAAAGATTTTGGTTTGACTGCGGAGTGGCACTTTTACCCCACTTCACATGGAAAAAATGTATGCGATGGCTTGGGAGGGACTTTGAAAAGATTTGCTGCTAGAGCAAGTCTTCAGAGAGTGAATAATCCAATTCAAACGCCAAAAGAATTATTTGATTGGGCAAAAGGGGTCATACCTAATATTTCTTTTAAATATGTGCAAAACGAGGAGTACTACGAAGAAGAAAAGAACCTTGAAGATAGATTTAAAAAAGCTGTAGCAGTGAAAGGGACGCTGACATACCACTGCATGATTCCAGTGGCAGAAGGAAGATTAAGAGCGAAGCACTTTTCTTTGGGTGAAGATTCAATTGAAGTTCAAGTTATGAAATAGCTTTTTATGAAATATATATGTAAATTATATTATATTTTGTATTTGATGTATTTTACATGAATTGCAAATGTACATATCTGCAAAAATAAAATTTATGAAATCACTAAAAGAATAGCAAACATTTATTTATTTTTATCCTTATATCTATATAAAATTTTTGTGCCGCGCAGAATATGATGCATTTTGGCCTAACCTAACCTATGGCATACTTTCATGTTTTGTTTCGGATCGCTGACTTGGGTTGTCTAATGTAAATAATTTTATGCATGTATGGGGATTTATTAAGAATTTGTATGCATTCTAGGTAAATACAGTTTAGGGTTTTCCGCACAATAAATGACCTTCAGCCTGGAGTATATCCATATATTATACAAGTTGATGGTGACAGGGATAACGGCGCAACATATGCAGATAAATTTGTGAGCCTTGTTATTTTTGGAAATTTTGTATGAAAACAGGTAGGAAATGCAAACTAAAATAACTACAGTTCATTCATCATGTCTCATTGTGTATTGACATGTGAATGGCTTCATGCAGGCCTCTACTACCTACCTACTATGTCTTCGTAGTTTTAACTACATTAAAATATGTATGTATATTGCAGTTAACTAACATGCATGTATGCAGGCAGGCGTTGGTTGTAAACCTACCAATAATGGATGTGTCTGACGCACATATTGCTTGCTACAAGTGTAGGCCTGCTCGAGGTCACATCAGAAATGAGTTAATATTTTTTTAACTACAAAAGTCTCCATCCTAAAAAAAATTATTCTTTTAGATGAAAGTTCAGCGCAAATTATATATATTTTTTCAAAAATATTCGTTGGACATGTTTTTAATAATTTAAAAAGAAAAAATTTACTTTTAAAAAAAATGTTGATTTTGTAAAATTAAATTTTTCCTTAACGCAGTTATAAAGTAAATATTTTTACCTTCAAAACAAAAAAAATAATAGTAGGATCCGACTAGTACAACCAAAGTTATAGAATTTTGAATGTGGACAAGTTTGCTTAACCGTCGTATCTAAAAACATGCATATCTCTGAAAGAAATTTTTTTTCGACAAAATCCTGACATAGGTGTTTACTAATTTTGTGTAAACAAATTAGAAAAAAAGTTTGAGCTAAATCAAAATTACGAAATCCTAAAAGTTGTACGATTTGTAAAATAATCACCCATATGTATGAAGCGTTTTTATACACGGAGTGGAAATCTATGGATCGAACATCCATAATTATTGATATCACATTAAATAAAAATTGATATTTCTGTCCCATCAATGAATATGGATGTTTCATCAATGCTTTTTTGATAAATCACTATTGAAATGGTATCCATATAAACTATTGATAAATTCTAAATAGTTTAAAAAAACAAAATTTAATATAATTTGACATCTGGTTTCAGTGGGACTCGAACCATGCTCCTCTGGCACGCTAGCCCAGTATTCTACCATTCGGCTACGGCATATTATACAATTTTTAGAAAAATGCTCAATCATAAGAAATTCAAAAAATTTTGAATTTAAAAAAAAACCGCTCCAACAAGTTGTAATATTGTTTGAAAATCCATAGTAAAAATTGTTGAACTATTATGATTATGCGTCCCAGAAAAATTTACATTTCGCCCATATATATTAATACGCTGCCTCTACCATTATTACTATGCAGTAAATATGGATATGGACCTACCGATAATAGAAATTCATATCACGACCATAGATATTGACATCCCGTTCAAATATGCATATTAGTATTCTATCCATAAATATAAGAAATAATACATCATATCGAAATGGTTGACATGTCATTTTACTTTTAATTGGGAGCAAATAATATTTGATAACCCGCTCATTCTGAATGAATATTGCATCAAACTCGTCGCTATCAATAGTGATATTGTCACAACATTCAATGCATTTCTCTCAGTGTATATCATTTAAAAATAAAAAATAAAAAAGACAACCCTATAGTCGCGCAGTTATATTTTTCTTCATATCTTCAGCATTTATTGTCGGATCTTAAAGTGTGATACTACATTTGTTTGTGCCAAGGACCCGGATTTTCCTACCGAAGTTTCATTGTGGTACTTACCCGCCAGTATAGTAGACACCAAGAAGTTAAATGTACCACACGAGGTTTCAGAGGTCGACTGAAGTTACTTTAGTTAGTTGCAACAGACATATACATGTATATTATATACCAGAATATAATAAATCCATCCTAATGTACTGCAAATATAGTTTTGCTACTGAGAAACAAAATTAATTTTGTTTCTGTTTCGGTTTCTGTTACAAGGAACAAAATTAATTTAGTTTCGTTACGGGTTTTGTTACAAGGAACAAAACTAATAATTTTGTTTGTGTTACAAGGAACAAAATTAATTTAGTTTCGTTACAGGTTTTGTTTCTGCTGGAACCGTTTCGGAGTTTTGTTACGACTTTTGTTACAAAGGAGTTTTGTTTCTGTTTCGGTTTCTGTTACAAGGAACAAAATTAATTTAGTTTCGTTACAGGTTTTGTTTCTGGGGTTTTGTTTCTGTTTCAGTTTCGTTACAAGCTGTGTAACAGAAACCGAAACCGAAACGCGTTACAAGTCCCTGGTTATACCTTTTCATTTCATGCCCCAAGTGAAAAAGTTATAGATTATCTAAATTTAAAACAAAAGTTAATTTAACATTTTTTATCTTAAAGTTTCTAAACTGGAAAAATTGGTTTTCAAGTGGATTAAAATATTTTTCAGTTTGACATTATATTCTGGTTCCTCTCAATCGGAACGTCAAATTCAATCACACTTTTTTGAATACATTTTGCCCAAAACCTTTCTTCCAAAAAAAACTTTATATGATAGTCTAGTGCGCTCGTAACTAGAATATGCATCCATAATTTGGAATCCGATGTATGCTGTTCATTCTCAGAGAATTGAAAGAGTACAACACGGAAAAAAATGGCACTGGTAAAATCAACAATCCCGTACTGTTATCCTGAAATTGACCAAATTCTGTTGAATTGACCAAATTTTGGTTATTTCAACGGAATTTTTTGTTGAAGTAACTGCATTCAACTGTTGATTGAACAGTAATAGATCTGTAAGTTTTTAATTAACAAAATTTGGTATAACAGACAGATTTTTCAAACTAAATTTTGTGTTAATTCAACCGCAAGGAACTGTCATTTAAAAAACAACAAACTTCTGCAGTGAATCCAATAGCGAAGATACTGTCATTTCTGTCATAGAACAAAGCTGCAATTCGACGTTATCAAGTATAAGTACGAGATGGCCTGATGGTTAACATCTCCGTTCAGCAGTTAAAGCAACGTGAGCTCAAAGCAACAAAGCAACGTGGGAAAGTGTCATTTAGAACAAAGCGTAAGTAGACGCTGGCAAGCATAAGCCAGCGATGGCATCATGGTTAGACAGTACACACCTGGGTTGAGTGTTCAAGAGCCCTGAAAAAAAAGAACTCTGAAAAATAATTTTTTAATTCATTTTTTTTTTTACATATTTTCTCGTTAAAATAACACTTATTTAAAGAATGTATATTGACTTTACCGAGCATCGAACTCAGAACACCTAAAACAACAAAATTTTCTGTTAAAACAACAGCTTAACTGTTAACTTAAGGTTAACAGTTTCAATGAAGTTGAATCAACAGCATTGAATAATGGATAAAAAATGACCGTGATTTTGGTTGAATCAACTCATATTTTGGTTGATATGACCAGCTCATTTTTTTCTGTGAAAGAAGTTTTAGTAGATTTGCTGTTCAACCGCTTCGTTTCACTGATCCATTACCATCTTATGTTATGGACAGCAGGGTTCGGAAACATTCACTCTCCTTCACTCACATTCACGAACATGAACATTAAAAAAAAAAAATTGCACTCGCGTTCGTGAATAAGAACGTATAAAAAAATCCACACCGTTCCCGTTCATGAATGCATTCGTACATCATTCATAAATGCCTTCTCGAATCTATATACGAGGTGTGTTCAAAAAGTATCGCGAATTTTGAATTTTCGCTGGTTACGTATATTCGAATTTCGAATTTTTTGTGGCGTTATGTTGGTACTCATGTCTCTCACTTATGCCGACAAGCTCGGCCATTTTGAAGGTTCAGTAAATTGTTGACAGTTCCTTTGCTTGCACGTGTTTTGGATCGTCTTCGATTTTTACCTATTCAAAAAAATGGATCAAAGAACCTGTATCAAATTTTGTGTGAAAAACGAAATTTAGTGCGCGGATGCATTCCGAATGTTGACTGTGGCATACGGAGAAGCTACTTTGGACCGAAGCAACGTTTATCGGTGGTACAAAATGTTCTCAGAAGGCCGAGAAGATGTGAACGACGAAGAGCGTGCCGGACGCCCGAGCACTTCAACAACAGACGAAAAAATTAATGAAGTGGAGAAAATGGTATTGGCCAATAGTCGGATCACCGTTAGAGAAGTTGCTGAGGACCTTAACATATCGATGGGCTCGTGCCATTCGATTGAACATTGCTAATGAGATGTTAAACTCTGTCCGCGACGACCCAAATTTGCTCCAGAGGGTCATAACTGGTGACGAATCGTGGGTTTATGGTTATGACGTGGAAACCAAAATTTGATACAGGTTCTTTGATCCACTTTTTTGAATAGGTAAAAATCGAAGACGATCCAAAACACGTTTGCTTGCACGTCAACAATTAACTGAACATTCAAAATGGCCGAGCTTGTCGGCATAAGTGAGAGACATGAGTACCAACATAACGCCACAAAAAATTCGAAATTCGAATATACGTAACCAGCGAAAATTTTTGAACACACCTCGTATGCACATACTTCTTGCCGTTCATCTTCATATATGTATGCATATGTGGCGTGAATAATTCACGAAGGCATTTAAGAACATGCATTGAATGCATATTTTGTATGGCATATTCGCAGAAGGTTGTAGTAGAAAATTTGAAAAATGCTATTGCGAGTATACCGACAGGAATGTGACGGGACTTCTAGGTTTTATTCAGGGATATGAAGGACCTTCTTAGGGGCCATTTCTATAATTTTTCGGGACCATTTTGGAATTGTTTTCGGGACCATTTCGGGATTATTTTCAGGACTTTTCGGTATTGTCTTCAAGACTTTTTCGGGATTGTTTTCGGGATTATTCCCAGAATTTTTCGGGATTGGTTTTTTAATCATTTCGTGATAATTTTGGGATTGTTTTCGGATCATCGCAGGATTGTTTTTCGGACTTTTCGGGACTTTTCCTAACTATTTCGGGATGATTTTTGTGCCATTTCATGTTCATAGAGTTCTTAACCATTTCAAGAAAAAATTTCGAGGTGCAGTGTTGTGCAAGCACACTACCTTAAATTATCATCATCTGCATGCTTACATAAGCACATGTTCAAAAATTGTTTACGGATACACACACATTCATACCTACCTACATACAACACAGGTTATTGTTCTACTAACTACCCAACAAACATTTTTAGCTAATCTCAATTTGAGATGCATTTGAGAACCAACCATCTTCTCAAATCTCAAACGTTCATTTTCAATTTGAGGCGAAATAACCGTTGATAGCGTTCTCATCCTAAAAGGCTCATTTTTAATATGGGATTTTCCCTGATTTTCAAATTGAGAACGGCAGAATTTTCAAAGGTTTCTCAAACTGAGCGGAGTGGATCGAAATGCAATCCACATGCTCTTATTGAAATATTTATTCAGAGATGCCAATCATGCAAAACAAATACCCATTTTAATAAAAAGCGAGTTTCCATTTATGCAGTTAAATTTTACATAATATTTTTTTAATTAATATAGTTCAACAAATAGATGTTTTCTCAAACGTTTGAGTTTTTGGTGCTCGATGTTTGTTGGGTAGCGACAATGCCTTGTGGTTTTCCCACACACAAAACAAATACAGAAATGCGAGCGCTGTTAAGGCCATCCGACACAGTTCACTAAAACAATTCTAAAATGGTCCCGAAAAATTATAGAAATGACCCCTAAGAAGGTCCTTCATATCCCTGAATAAAACCCAGAAGTCCCGTCAAAAGTTTTTTTTGGTTCACATTCCTGTCGGTATACTCGCAATAGCATTTTTCAAATTTTCTACTACAACCCTCTGCGAATATGCCATACAAAATACGCATGCAATGCACGTTCTTAAATGCCTTCGTGAATTATTCACGCCATATATGCATAGATATATGAAGATGAACGGCAAGAAGTACGTGCATATATAGATTCGAGAAGGCATTTAGAATGATGCACGAATGCATTCATGAACGTGAATGGTGTGGATTTTTTATATGTTCTTATTCACGAAAGCGAATACAAATCTTTTTTTAATGTTCATGTTCGTGAATGCGAATGCAAAATAACGTACTTGAATCTTCATAAATGAATAATTCCGAACCCTGGTTATGGATACACACTAGTGTAACCGCAAGTTATAGGGAATTTTTATTTTGTCGTATTTTCACCCCCTTAGATTTATTCCAAATTAGAAAAAAATTATATATAAAAAATTTTAGATCGTTTGCATAATGATTGGCCGTACCTTGAGCCCACAAATTTTGCTAAAAATGCTATTTTACTCACTATGGCTCGCTTAAATTGTTCTTAACTTCAGTAATATTTATTTTATTGAAAAACTTTATTCACAAATATTCTAGTGACATATCTGATAAACAATGTTGCTCTGTGTTAGTTTTTTGTAACATTAATATTTAATCTAGAAAAAACCGAAGTAAAAAATAACAGCGAAATTTTCACATATCTTAGCATTCTTTGCCTGATGATTACAGTATTTTACAAATAATTAGTTTGAAAAAATACCAAGATATTCATGTATATGGGTGAATTGGCACTGGTATGCGAGCTGTGAACATATTTTTAAAAAATTTTGTATGGGCAGGTTTTCGAGGTATCGGTAATTTTGTGTTTTTTCAGGTATCATTTCATTCAAAAATTCTTTTCGGCAATGATACAAAAGCGATGGACGCAAGCGATACCTTGTTCGAAAGGAAACTAAGATACGCTTCCAAGGACGCATAATATGTAGGGGTGGTCCAAACCATTGCTGAGCAATAGCTGGAAATTTAGTCCAATTTTTACGAATATGAAAAAATTTTGATTTTAAAAATGTGAGTTGCCCGAAAGCCTTAAAAATTTCCTACAATATGGGTATCGAACGAAAGGTGAAGGCCCCAGGTCTCATTTGGACTTCGATATATTTCGATAAATTTATCGATAACTGAGTTATCGGTCAAAATATGATTGCCCAAAAACCTAAAAAATTCCCTACAATATGGGTATCAAACGAAAGGTGAAGGCCCCAGGCCTCATTTGGACTTCGATATGTTTCGATAAATTTATCGATAACTGAACGGAAACGGTCAAAATTCTAAAATCAAAATTCTCAAGTCAAAATTCCGGAATCAAAATTCTGGGTCGACAAAATTCTGGAAATCGGAATTCCGCACTTCCTTCGCCTTTTTGGCTGTATTTCAAAATTCTGGTTTTTCATAATTCCGGAATTTACGTTTTCCAGAATTAATTCTGGAAAATTTTTCCCCAAAATTTGAGCAAAATCGTGTATTTTAATAAATTTGCTTATATTCAAGAAATATACAGTGACTTTAATTTTTTGGTCATAAAGCGGGAAATGCCTCAAGAAAAAAGCGAGCATATATTTCTTGTGCCTGGTCAAGAAATTTTGACGTTTACCAAATTTTCCATTTTTTTTGCAAATGACTCCTATAAAAATGTACAAAATATGTTTAGCGAAATATGTACTGACCTTTGCTGTGGATCTGCACGTTTACCTCAAGAAATATATACGAGCATATTTATTTCTTGAGGTAAACCGGCATTGCCAACCATCGAAAATTGTAGAATTTTTTCTTATGAGCTGAGTATTGGCTCAAGAAAATCTGACGTGTGAAAACAGTTCTTGACCATTTCTTGAGCGTTTTTTTATATGGAGTTTGACATTTCTTGGCAGGTGAGTAGCCCGCTTAAGACAGAAAACCAGCGGAACAATTTGTCTTTCTACTCTTCCGTGTATGCCTCGTCATTGTTGGAACAACGTCAAATGTACCGTCCGTAATCTAGCAGTCGCTCTCATTTAATAACTGCAGCGAAGATTTTGTTCCAAAAATAAGAATGCATTCGCCATAACTTCTCACTTAAAATAAATAGTTGATCTTCCAAAACATAACGTGATAATAAAGGAATGTCTATTTTTTCAATACAAGTTGGCTCTTTTCTTCTAATTTTTAACTTAAGGGCATTTCTTGATGGCAAATAATGTCCAATGTGTTTTTCTGTCATAGATACCGAACGCTGAATTATTTGGCTAGGCTGCAGAAAACTCGAGCGAACCATATTTTTAACCAGATTATTTGTTTCTGCAACCGATTTTTTATGCGCACATGGATCATGAGAATGTTCATTTTTTTATTCGTATAATATTTCACAGCCATGAAATTGTGTGTCAATACGCACGGTACATTTGTTTTTAATTCCTTCAGAACAAGTCCAGTTAAATGTTAAAGGCAAAATTCTGTAATTAATTATTAAAAATGCGTGTTGATAACAAAAAAAGTGCGCACTTTTGAATTTCAGAATTTTGGTTTCCAGAATTTTGCAATTTAGAATTTCGTTATCCAGAATTTTGGATTCCAGAATATTGACTTCCATAATTTTGATTTCCAGTGTTTCGACTTCCGGAATTATGAATGCAGAATTTCCAAAAAAGCAGAATTTTAACCCCAACCCATAACTGAATTATCGGTCAAAATATGATTGCCCAAAAACCTAAAAAATTCCCTACAATATCAAAAAATATGATTGCCCAAAAACCTAAAAAAATCCCTACAATATGGGTATCGAACCAAAGGTGAAGGCCCCAGGTCTCATTTGGACTTCGATGTATTTCGATAAATTTATCGATAACTGAGTTATCGGTCAAAATGTGGTTGCCCGAAAGCCTTAAAAATTCCATACAATATGGGTATCAAACGAAAGGTGAAGGCCGCAGGTCTCATTTGGACTTCGATATATTTCGATAAATTTATCGATAACTGAGTTATCGGTCAAAATATGATTGCCCAAAAACCTAAAAAATTCCCTACAATATGGGTATCAAACGAAAGGTGAAGGCCCCAGTTCTCATTTGGACTTCGATATATTTCGATAAATTTATCGATAACTGAGTTATCGGTCAAAATATGATTGCCCAAAAACCTAAAAAATTCCCTACAATATGGGTATCACACGAAAGGTGTAGGTCACAGGTCTCATTTGGACTTCGATATATTTCGATAAATTTATCGATAACTGAGTTATCGGTCAAAATATGTATGCTCAAAAACCTAAAAAATTCCCTACAATATGGGTATCAAACGAAAGGTGAAGGCGCCAGGTTTCACTTGGACATCGACATATTTCTATAAATTTATCGATAACTGAATTATCGGTCAAAATATGATTGCCCAAAAACCTAAAAAATTCCCTACAATATGGGTATAGAACGAAAGGTGAAGGCCCCAGGTCTCATTTGAACTTCGATATATTTCGATAAACTGATCGATAACTGAGTTATCGGTCAAAATATGATTGCCCAAAAACCTAAAAAATTCCCTACAATATGGGTATCGAACGAAAGGTGAAGGCCCCAGGTCTCATTTGGACTTCGATGTATTTCTATAAATTTGTCGATAACTGAGTTATCGGTCAAAATGTGGTTGCCCGAAAGCCTTAAAAATTCCATACAATATGGGTATCAAACGAAAGGTGAAGGCCCCAGGTCTCATTTGGACTTCGATATATTTCGATAAATTTATCGAAACTGAGTTATCGGTCAAAATAAGATTGCCCTAAAACCTAACAAATTCCCTACAATATGGGTATCAAACGAAAGGTGAAGGCCCCAGTTCTCATTTGGACTTCGATATATTTCGATAAATTTATCGATAACTGAGTTATCGGTCAAAATATGATTGCCCAAAAACCTAAAAAATTCCCTACAATATGGGTATCGAACGAAAGCTGAAGGCCCCAGGTCTCATTTGGACTTCGATGTATTTCTATAAATTTGTCGATAACTGAGTTATCGGTCAAAATCTGGTTGCCCGAAAGCCTTAAAAATTCCATACAATATGGGTATCAAACGAAAGGTGAAGGCCCCAGGTCTCATTTGGACTTCGGTATATTTCGATAAATTTATCGAAACTGAGTTATCGGTCAAAATATGATTGCCCAAAAACCTAAAAAATTCCCTACAATATGGGTATCAAACGAAAGGTGAAGGCCCCAGTTCTCATTTGGACTTCGATATATTTCGATAAATTTATCGATAACTGAGTTATCGGTCAAAATATGATTGCCCAAAAACCTAAAAAATTCCCTACAATATGGGTATCAAACGAAAGGTGTAGGCCCCAGGTCTCATTTGGACTTCGATATATTTCGATAAATTTATCGATAACTGAGTTATCGGTCAAAATATGTATGCCCAAAAACCTAAAAAATTCCCTACAATATGGGTATCAAACGAAAGGTGAAGGCGACAGGTTTCACTTGGACATCGACATATTTCTATAAATTTATCGATAACTGAGTTATCGGTTAATATGTGGTGGCCCGAAAGCCTTAAAAATTCCCTACAATATGGGTATCAAACGAAAGGTGAAGGCCCCACGTCTCATTTGGACTTCGATATATTTCGATAAATTTATCGATAACTGAGTTATCGGTCAAAATATGATTGCCCAAAAACCTAAAAAATTCCCTACAATATGGGTATCGAACGAAAGGTGAAGGCCCCAGGTCTCATTTGGACTTCGATGTATTTCGATAAATTTATCGATAACTGAGTTATCGGTCAAAATGTGGTTGCCCGAAAGCCTTAAAAATTCCATACAATGTGGGTATCAAACGAAAGGTGAAGGCCCCAGGTCTCATTTGGACTTCGATATATTTCGATAAATTTAACGATAACTGAGTTATCGGTCAATATATGATTGCCCAAAAACCTAAAAAATTTCCCACAAAATGGGTATCGAACGAAAGGTGAAGGCCCCAGGTCTCATTTGGACTTCGATATATTTCGATAAATTTATCGATAACTGAGTTATCGGTCAAAATATGATTGCCCAAAAACCTAAAAAATTCCCTACAATATGGGTATCAAACGAAAGGTGAAGGCCCCAGTTCTCATTTGGACTTCGATATATTTCGATAAATTTATCGATAACTGAGTTATCGGTCAAAATATGATTGCCCAAAAACCTAAAAAATTCTCTACAATATGGGTATCAAACGAAAGGTGTAGGCCCCAGGTCTCATTTGGACTTCGATATATTTCGATAAATTTATCGATAACTGAGTTATCGGTCAAAATATGTATGCCCAAAAAGCTAAAAAATTCCCTACAATATGGGTATCAAACGAAAGGTGAAGGCGCCAGGTTTCACTTGGACATCGACATATTTCTATAAATTTATCGATAACTGAGTTATCGGTCAAAATATGATTGCCCAAAAACCTAAAAAATTCCCTACAATATGGGTATCGAACTAAAGGTGAAGGCCCGAGGTTTCATTTAGACATCGACATATTTCGCATACCTTAAAATTTCCTAACAATCTGTGTATCAAACGAAAGTGGAAGGCCAGAGGTTTCGTTTGGACTGCTGTATTTTTCGATATATTTATCGATAATTTCATAGGGCATTTCACAAAAAGTAAAAAATAAATATAGTTTAAAAAAACTAAAACTCACGCTTTTAGAGAGTATTGAACCAAAAAGTTGAAAATAATTTTAAAAACCCTACACAGTAGTATTGTGGAAAAAGCGTGGTCCGCTTTGTGCCATAATTTTCGTATATCGAGCGCTCGCCGCTTTTCCTTGAAATGTGCCTTCAATATGGATGTCAAACGATAGGGGTTGCATTTGGACTTCGATATATTTATCGATAACTAAGTTATCGGTCATAATGCCCACAATCTGGGTATCAAGCGAAAGGGAAGTTCTACAGGTTTCTATTGGACTTTGGAATATTTCGATATATTTATCGATAACTGAGTTATCGGTCAAAATGATATTGTCCAATAATATTCAAAATTGCCTACAATATGCCCTGCAGCGAAACCTCAAACTAGTCTGAAAAATACTAGTATACAACTATAATTTTTTGGCAGAACTCATACTAGTCAGGAAATATATATTTCATACCAGTAAACAACTAGAATTTTCTGGCTGAACCCATACTAGTCAGGAAATATCCATTCCATACTAGTATACAACTAGATTTTTCTGGATGAAATTCTACCAGTTAAAAAATACAAAATTCATTCGTTTCGTTTTTTCTTATAATTCATAGATGCTTCTTCGTGATAGGGTTAATACAAATAGCCGCTGCTTTCTTAAGAATAGACATGAAAATAAAGTCAAACGATAAAATAAAGGGTAAGCCAGGAAAATTCTGGTTGAAATCATACTAGTCCAGGTTCAATGCAAAGGCACACCTAGGCCAGTAATAAAAGGCCCGTTGTGATACCACCAAACACTAGGAAAGTCAGTCCCGGGGCCCGGCCATATGGAAAATCCCAGTGCTGTCGGGACTCTCCATATAGCCGAAACCCGGGACTGACACTCCTAACCGCCACCGCTACCCCTCCTCGAACCATTTTGATAACTTTTTGAAGGCCATCAAGTCCTTTATGTCTAGCTCCGCGACCTGACTTAAGCTAACCAGGAAGGGAACTCCCAGAGAGCGCCTTCTCGCTCAGCTTAAGGCCGGGCAGTTGCAGATGAGGTGCTCCACCGTTTCCTCTTCCTCATCATTTTTGCAACTCCTGCAGCATCGTCGGTAGGGAACGCCTAGCCTTGCTGCGTGCCTACCAATAAGGCAGTGCCCGGTTAAAACACCTAGTAATATGGAGATTTCCTTCCTTTTTAGGGCGTATATGTGTCTAGATCTTTTAAGATCGCATTTTGGCCAGGTTTGCTTGGATATCCGGCACCCTGGGGCTTGTAGCCATCTTTCGTTGGCTTCGCGGAGTGTATGCTCCTTCAGCATTAGCTTGCACGTGGCAAACGGCATACCTATGCGCTCTTTATCTTGAAGAATCTGCTTGGTCGTCTGCCCTACAGTTTCCCTCAATGTCCCTGTGTCCCGGGACCCATGTTAGGTTCACGCGGTTCTGTTGGGCCATCTCTTGAAGAGATCGACGACAGCTGAGCGTCAGTTCAGAGTTGAACGAGTAAGAGCCAAGGGATTTGATGGCCCCTTGGCTGTCGCTGAAAATACAGATATCCTGTCCGATGGTGCGTTCACCTATCCAAGTCATGGCGTCCATGATTGCTGAAACTTCAGCCTGGAAGACGCTGCAGTGATCAGATAGTCTAAAGGAGAGTTCTAGGTCCAAATCCCTTGAGTAAACCCCTCCTCCGACTCTGCCGTCTAACTTCGAGCCGTCGGTGTATATAGAAGTGCCGCCATTAGTAGCGGGACACCGATCTATGTTCTCCCAGTCTTCCCTGCTGGGAATGTTTATTCTAAAACAACAATCTCCGACTGTTGTGGTCGCACACCGATCTGTGCTCAGAGGGAGAAAGCTGTAAGATCTTAGAATACAGGAGTGTCCAATAGTGCTTGCGCCTCAGACGGACGTTTCCCTTAGACGCACAGCCGATGCTGCTGCTGCCCGGTACCCTTCCAGATCGAGTGGCAAAAAGCCAAGAATGGCCTGGAGAGCTTCATTGGGCGTTGTTCTTAACGCCCCGCTTATACAGATCATGCTCGATCTGTGGACTTTCCCTAACAGATTTAGGTTTGTTGCCTTTCTTAGCGCAGGCCACCATACCACGACTCCATACAGCATAATTGGCTGGATTATCGCAGTGTAGATCCATCTGCAAATTTTGGGGCTGAGCCCCCATTTTTTGCCAATGGCTCTTTTACACGTGTAAAGTGCAATGCACGCTTTCTTCTGGCGCTGGATGACATTCTCCTTCCAGTTAAGCTTTCTATCTAGAACTGTGCCTAGGAATATGGCTTTGTCAGCTAAGTTCAGGCGCACGCCATCTAGTTCTGGTAGGTTCAACGGTGGTATCTTGTACCGCCTGGTATAAAGGACAAGCTCCACCTTTCCCGGGTTGATGCTAAGTCCGCAGCGAGAGGACCATGAAGAAACTTCTCGCAGTGCTACTTGCATCAAGTCACACAGGGTTTGTGGGAATTTGCCCCTATATGCAATAGCTAAATCGTTTGCATATGCCACTATCTTCCCGCCCCCCCCCACCTTGTGTCTCGTAGCAGCGAGTTTACGGTGAGGTTCCATAGGAGCGGGGAGAGAACACCACCCTGAGGCGTTCCTCTTGTGACATAGCGTGAAAGATCAACTGTTCCCAGTGAAGAAACTATTTTCCTTCCCTTTAGTAGTTGATCAATTAGTCCAATAACAGACCTATTTATGCCCAGGTTTGTTAAAGCAGTGTTAATAGCCTCCGGCCTTATATTGTTGAAAGCCCCTTCGATGTCCAGAAAGGCCACGAGACAGTACTCCTTTTCATGCAATGATTTTTCAACAATAGAGACTAGGCTGTGGAGCGCAGTTTCCGTTGATTTACCTTTGGTGTATGCATGTTGATAGCTAGAAATAAGGTTGCTATCAATAGTAGAGGAGAGATAATCGCTAATTATCCTCTGGAAGGTTTTAAGTGCAAAAGACGAGAGACTGATCGGTCTGTAGTCTTTAGGCTCATAGTGTGAGGCCTTCCCAGCCTTTGGAATAAAGACTACCGTGGCGCTTCTCCAGGAGCACGGAATGTAATTAAGAGCCAGGCAGGCTGAATAGAGAACTACCAGCCATTTAGCTGATATTTCCAGCGTGTTTATGAGTTGTGCGGGGAAAATCCCGTCTGGCCCAGCTGCCTTGAACGGCTCAAAGCTTTTGATTGCCCACCTTACCCTTTCCTCCGTAATGGGTATGTTTACCGCCAGATTTGTTGCAGATGCTACAGGTGCATCATACAAGTTCCCCGGAAAGTGTGTGTTCAGGAGCAGCTCCAGGGTTTCCCCTTCCGTGCTGGTCCAAGATCCGTCAGGCTTCCGTAAATAGCTAATGGCTGTTTGAGTTTTTGATAGCACTCGTCTAAGTCTCGCTGTATCATCGACTTTTTCGACCCCGGTGCAGAAATTTCTCCACGAAGTTCTCTTCGCTTGCCTTAGAGCCTTTTTATAGGCCCTCAGTTTAGCTTTATACTCGAGCCATTCAGGCTCCGCACCGATGCTCTTGGCCTTGTTAAATTGCTTCCTGCATGATATACGGAACCAATCCAGGTCGTAAGACCACCAGTGGGGTCTATGCTTGCCGCGTGGTTTTGGTACTGGACAAGCCTGCTCTAGGGCATTTGAGAGCGCCGTTGTAAAGGTCGTTACCAGATCATCCAGTTCTCCCACTGATGAGGGGGCTTGTGGAGGTAATACTGGTAGGTCCCTAGCTAATATTTGGTTATGTAGCTTTTTGGACTAGTATGGGCCTAGTATATTTCATACTAGACCTTTTTGGGCTAGTATGTGTACTAGTTCATTTTATGGAAATTATACAGGTTGAACTAGTATGGAACTGGTATTTTACACCTGGTATGAAACTGGTATATCCTGACTAGTAGATAACTTGTATATTCTGGTCGAAATCTGACAATTGACATCTCATAGGACATCAAGACGTAAAAAATATCAGTTGCTTATATGGAAAAAAGACAGAACACTGACTAGTTGGACCCGGTGCACCAACTAGTTGTAAAGTAGTTGTAGGGTGTTTATATTATATTAAGTTCATAGCTTTAAGTTATTTTATTAACTCTACTCTTGTAACACTTTGAATTTATATATTGGAATATGAGAGTTTATATTTTAATTTTCAAATTTTGATATCTGAGTTTTCAGAAATTTTCATTCTGAAGAAAATATTTAACAAAACAAGTTATTGAACTTTATTCATTGTAATTCTTTAAAAACTGAATAAATATTTCGCAAAAATTTTAAAATATAATTTTATTAATAATTAATTGATACCTACAGTAGTTTTCAACTAGTTGCTTTCGCTGCAGGGATGGGTATCAAACGGAAGTAGAGGCCCAGAGGTTTCGTTTGCACTGCGGTATATTTCGACATATTTATCGATTACTTCATAACACATTTAAATAAAAAGTAAAAAATAAATATAGTTTAAAAAGCGAGAACACGCGCTTTTAAAGAATATTGCACTAAAAAGGTAAAAATAATTTAAATAAAAAACGAAGATTATGGAACAAAGCGGACCACGCTTTTTCCACAATACTACTGTGTAGGGTTTTTAAAATTATTTTCAACTTTTTGGTTCAATACTCTCTAAAAGAGTGAGTTTTAGTTTTTTTAAACTATATTTATTATCTAGTGGCATAATGTCGACATTAAATTGTTTTTTGTTTCTAACAAACATTTTATATTTTGTCGTTTACAACGTTATTTTAAGCGCGCAGTCATTTCTAAATTTAACTAAATTGTAACAGGTCGATGTCTGTATAAGGCAGATTTTCAAAAAAAACTCGTTGTGTCAATCATTACTAAGCAAATAGAGTCTAAATCAACCGTTTTTAGAATTTTTGTCCGTCTGTCTGTCTATCTTTCTGTCCGACTGTATGTATGTTTGTGGATGTATCACTCGAAAACTGCTGAATAGAATGAAATGAAACTTTCACTGTTGTATTAGGAGACGTTTAACTTGAATTTAGAACATCCCTTAGTTCGATAACTCGACCGGTTTCAGTTATCGACCAATATGTGGGGCAGGGGTGACCAAACATGTATTCGTACAAAACGCGAATATTTCCCCCCCTATATATTATACGTCCTTGGAAGCGTATTTTAATTTACTTTCGAACAAGGTATCGCTTGCGTCCATCGCTTTTGTATCATTGCCGAAAAGAATTTTTGAACGAAGTGATCCTAAAAGTGATAATAAAGTAGAACAAAAGTAAGAAGATATCTCTATAGTTTTTCTTTAAGAGGATGGGCTTCATATAGGTATTTGTAGAGAAAATCTTATTAATGTTTTCAAAAAGATCTAATCTAATCTTGGCTTGCGTCATAATGACGCTTAACCGCCTAGGCGATTTTGGCCGTTTCGAATCAAAGCACGCCAGTCATTCCTTTTTAGCGATAACTGACGCCAATTGGAAACCCCAAGGGAGTACAAGTCATCCTCCACCTGTTGTTTCCATCTCAGTCGAGGCCTCCCCCTTCCTCTGCTGCCGAATTCGGGTGTCGATAGTAAAACTTTCTGTGCTGGAGCTTCTTCTTCCATTCGCATAACATGACCCAGCCAGCGGAGCCTTTGGGCTTTAATCCGCTGAACTATGGTCAGGTCTGCGTAAAGCTCGTACAGCTCATCGTTGAATTTCCTTCGATACTCGCCGTTGGCATCACCGGAAGGACCATAAATCTTCCGGAGAACTTTTCTCTCAAATACTCCAAGGGCCATCTCATCTTCTCTGGATACTGTCCATGATTCCGAGCCGTACATCAGGACTGGTATGATGAGAGACTTATAGAGCGTGATCTTTGTTCTTCGAGAGAGGACTTTACTTCTCAATTGCCTACTCAGTCCAAAGTAGCACTTGTTGGCAAGAGTGATTCTCCGTTGGATTTCTAGACTGATATTATTTTCGGTGTTAATGCTGGTTCCCAAATAGACGAAATCTCTCACCGTTTCAAACTTGTAGCCATCAACGGTGACTTGCCTGTCAAGGCGCAGGTGCGCCGATTCTTTCTTTGATGACAGTAGGTACTTCGTCTTGTCCTCGTTCACCGCAAGACCCACTTTTTTCGCTTCTTTATCCAGCCCAGAGAAGGCAGCACTTACGGCGCGGTTGTTAAGGCCTATGATATCAATATCATCGGCATACGCCAGCAATTGTACGCTCTTGTAGAAGATTGTGCCATTGCGGTTTAGGTCTGCTGCTCGAATTATCTTCTCCAGCATCAGGTTGAAGAAATCGCACGAAAGGGAGTCGCCCTGTCTGAAGCCTCGTTTAGTTTCAAATGGCTCAGAGAGGTCCTTCCCGATTCTGACGAAGCTGTTGGTATTGCTCAGCGTCATTTGGCAAAGCCGTATAAGCTTTGCAGGGAAGTCAAACTCAGACATGGCGGTATACAGGCAACTCCTTTTTGCGCTGTCAAAAGCGGCTTTAAAATCGACAAAGAGGTGGTGTGTATCGATCCTTTTATCATGGGTGTTCTCCAGGATTTGGCGTATCGTGAAAATCTGGTCGATGGTAGACTTACCAGGTCTAAAGCCACACTGATAAGGTCCAATCAGTTTGTCTACGATGGGCTTCAGTCTTTCACACAATACGCTAGAAAGAACCTTATATGCGATATTAAGAAGACTGATTCCGCGGTAGTTGGTGGGGTTAGCGGGATCGCCTTTCTTGTGGATTGGGCAGAGCACACTTAAATTCCAATCTGGAGGCATGCACTCGTCTGACCATATTCTGCATAAGAGCTGATGCATGCTTTTTACCAGCTCTTCGCCTCCGTGTTTGAACAGCTCGGCGGGTAGTCCGTCTTTTCCAGGCGCTTTGTTGTTTTTGAGCCGGGATATAGCTATCCTCACTTCTTCATAGTCAGGTGGTGGGACGACCTTTCCATCGTCAGGGATTGGGGTATCGGGTTCAACGTCTCCCTCGCAGTTTAGCAGTGAGGAGAAGTGCTCCCTCCATAATTTAAGTACACTCTGGACGTCGGTTACCAGGTCGCCATTATTGTCCTTACAGGAACTTGCCCCGGTCTTTAAACCTTCCGTCATCCGCCGGATCTTTTCATAGAATTTTCGGGCATCGTTCCTGTCAGCCAGCGTCTCAAGCTCCTCACACTCACGCCTTTCGGCCTCACGTTTCTTTTTTCTGAAAAGGCGTCTCTCTTCCTGCTTCGCCTCACGATAGCGTTGCCATACACTGCGGGTTGCGCCCGTTCGCAACGTCTCCCTGTATGCAGCGTCCTTTTTTTCCGAGGCTGTGGTGCATTCCTCATCGTACCAGTTGTTCTTGCGGGCTCGCCGAAACCCTATAGTGGCTTCAGCGGCGGTACGTAATGAGTGAGAGATATGCTTCCATTGCTCGGTTACATCGTTAGGTCGAGGATTGCTCTCCGATAGCAGGTGTGAGAGTCGAGTGGAGAAATTATCAGCTGTCTGTGTCACGCGCAGCTTCTCGACGTCAAACTTTCCTTCCGTTACTGTGCGTACTTTCTTCGCTGCACAGAGGCGTTTGCGTATCTTGGCTGCAACAAGATAATGGTCCGAGTCGATATTGGGACCGCGTAGGGTACGCACGTCTAGAACGGTGGAGCTGTGTCTGCCGTCGATCATGACATGATCAATCTGGTTTCTTGTTCTTTGATCAGGGGACAGCCAGGTAGCTTGGTGTATTCGCTTATGCTGGAACCTGGTACTACTGATGACCATATTGCGGGAAGCGGCGAAGTCAATCAACCTAGTGCCGTTGGGGGATGTTACATCGTGGAGACTGAATTTTCCAACTGTATGACCAAAGACTCCTTCCTTGCCCACCTTGGCATTAAAGTCGCCGAGCACGATTTTGATATCATGCAGGGGGCAGCGATCATAGGCTTGTTCAAGTTTATCGTAGAAGGAGTCCTTCTCTGCGTCGTCCGTCTCCTCAGTCGGCGCATAGGCGCAGATAAATGTTATGTTGAAAAACCTCGCCTTGATGCGGATCGCAGCGAGACGCTCGTCCACAGGAGTGAACGCTAGTACTTGGCGGCGAAGTCTCTTTCCCACCACAAATCCTACACCACGCGCTTTGCCGCGTGTCTGGCCGCTGTAGTATACGTCACAAGGACCGATGACCGTCTTTCCTTGCCCCGTCCATCGCATTTCCTGCAGGGCGGTGATGTCAGCCTTTGCGCTCGCGAGGACATCAACCAGTCGGGCAGCGGTACGCTCCCTAGAAAGGGTCCGGACATTCCACGTACATGCCCTAATATCCTTCTCATTGTCCTTACTTCGTTTTGCCGGGTCGTCAACATTAAAGG
The DNA here is from genome assembly GCA_964058755.1 of Campiglossa producta. Lineage (NCBI taxonomy): Eukaryota > Metazoa > Arthropoda > Insecta > Diptera > Tephritidae > Campiglossa > Campiglossa producta. Next base: position 63,415,273 of record CAXKVI010000002.1, read on the forward strand.
GGGTTCTCATCCGAGGCTTTTTCGATTTTTTCATTGGACTAGATTTTTTACGTGGCGGGTCCCAAACCCAGCGCACAACCCGTTTCGGGGTTTTGAAAATATTTTTACACATTTATATAGCGAGCCGCTTGCTTCAAGACAGACGCCCGCTTGCAGCCGCACCTCATGGTGAACAGACGCTGCGCAAAAGACCTCGGTGAGCCCTTAAACCAAGTATGTCAGAGTGGCCCCACCGAGGCTCCCTCTCTTTCTGCCGCGAGCCTAGAATAGCTCACGTTGCCCAGAGTGTACGAACGAGGACGCAAGAGTCGGGATTGGGCAAGGTCACACAGCAACCACACCCCAATACACTCCAAAAAGATATCACATATTATTGTAGAGAAAATCTCTTTAATGTTTTCAAAGAGAAATCACATAATATTGAGAAGATTTTCTTTTTAATATTTCAAATTAAAAAAAAATGAACGCTCAACCCAGATGTCTACACACACTATCATGCCATCGTATACTTAACTTGCCCAACAAACATCGAACACCAAAATCTCAAACGTTTTAGAAAACATCTATTCTCAACTTTTTCTCAAATGTTGTTTATATAACAGGATTATTTGTTGAACTATATTAATTAAAAAAGTATTAAGTAAATGTGGTTGCCCGAAAGCCTTAAAAATTCCATACAATATGGGTATCAAACGAAAGGTGAAGGCCCCAGATCTCATTTGGACTTCGATATATTTCGATAAATTTATCGATAACTGAGTTATCGGTCAATATATGATTGCCCAAAAACCTAAAAAATTCCCCAAAAAATGGGTATCGAACGAAAGGTGAAGGCCCCAGGTCTCATTTGGACTTCGATATATTTCGATAAATTTATCGATAACTGAGTTATCGGTCAAAATATGATTGCCCAAAAACCTAAAAAATTCCCTACAATATGGGTATCAAACGAAAGGTGAAGGCCCCAGTTCTCATTTGGACTTCGATATATTTCGATAAATTTATCGATAACTGAGTTATCGGTCAAAATATGATTGCCCAAAAACCTAAAAAATTCCCTACAATATGGGTATCAAACGAAAGGTGTAGGCCCCAGGTCTCATTTGGACTTCGATATATTTCGATAAATTTATCGATAACTGAGTTATCGGTCAAAATATGTATGCCCAAAAACCTAAAAAATTCCCTACAATATGGGTATCGAACGAAAGGTGAAGGCCCGAGGTTTCATTTGGACATCGACATATTTCGATAAATTTATCGATAACTGACTTGTTGACAAAATGTGAGGCCAAATACCTTAAAATTTCCTAACAATCTGGGTATCAAACGAAAGTGGAAGGCCAGAGGTTTCGTTTGGACTGCTGTATTTTTCGATATATTTATCGATAATTTCATAGGACATTTCACAAAAAGTAAAAAATAAATATAGTTTAAAAAAACTAAAACTCACGCTTTTAGAGAGTATTGAACCAAAAAGTTGAAAATAATTTTAAAAACCCTACACAGTAGTATTGTGGAAAAAGCGTGGTCCGCTTTGTGCCATAATTTTCGTATATCGAGCGCTCGACGCTTTTCCCACATAATGCTATAATGTTTCTTTACTACGCTTTCATTAGCTTTACTTGTGCATACATTCATATGTATGTTTGCTTGTTTGTATGTAACTCTACTTCAGTCTACCCGATAGTGGCATATGACTGTCACACACAGATGTCTGCTGATGATGATGCAAGATTTCCCTTTGAAAATATTAATAAGTCAAATCTTCTTGTTAGGAACCCTAAGATCGTCTTATTAACACGTACAATTATGCGGAAATCTGTTAATAAGTGAAATCTTCTTGTTAGGAACCCTAAGATCGTCTTATTAACACATACAATTATGCGGAAATATGTTTTCCCTTTGAAAACATTAATAAGTCAAATCTTCTTGTTAGGAACCCTACAATTACGCGGAAATATGTTTTCCCTTTGAAAACATTAATAAGTCGAATCTTCTTGTTAGGAACCCTAAGAAATCAGTACGTTTTTTGCAAGATTTCTCTTTGTAAAGATTAATAAGATTTTCTCTTCAAAAATAAAAAGAACTTCTTCTTGAAGAAAATCTATAGAGATATCATATGACTTTTGTTCTATTTTATTAGGCAGTGTTGGCTCTGTGCAAAAACCTTGAAATGTGCCTTCAATATGGATGTCAAACGATAGGGGTTGCATTTGGACTTCGATATATTTATCGATAACTAAGTTATCGGTCATAATGCCCACAATCTGGGTATCAAGCGAAAGGGAAGTTCTACAGGTTTCTATTGGACTTTGGAATATTTCGATGTATTTATCGATAACTGAGTTATCGGTCAAAATAATATTGTCCAATAATATTCAAAATTGCCTACAATATGCCCTGCAGCGAATCCTCAAACTAGTCTGAAAAATACTAGTATACAACTATAATTTTTTGGCAGAACTCATACTAGTCAGGAAATATCTATTTCATACCAGTATACAACTAGAATTTTCTGGCTGAACCCATACTAGTCAGGAAATATCCATTCCATACTAGTATACAACTAGATTTTTCTGGATGAAATTCTACCAGTTAAAAAATACAAAATTCATTCGTTTCGTTTTTTCTTATAATTCATAGATGCTTCTTCGTGATAGGGATAATACAAATAGCCGCTGCTTTCTTAAGAATAGACATGAAAATAAAGTCAAACGATAAAATAAAGGGTAAGCCAGGAAAATTCTGGTTGAAATCATACTAGTCCAGGTTCAATGCTTTTTGGACTAGTATGGGCTTAGTATATTTCATACTATTCCTTTTTGGGCTAGTATGTGTACTAGTTCATTTTATGGAAATTATACAGGTTGAACTAGTATGGAACTGGTATTTTACAACTGGTATGAAACTGGTATTTCCTGACTAGTAGATAACTTGTATATTCTGGTCGAAATCTGATAATTGACATCTCATAGGACATCAACACGTAAAAAATATCAGTTGCTTATATGGAAAAAAGACAGAACACTGGCTAGTTGGGCCCAGTGCACCAACTAGTTGTAAAGTAGTTTTCAACTAGTTGCTTTCGCTGCAGGAATGGGTATCAAACGGAAGTGGAGGCCCAGAGGTTTCGTTTGCACTGCGGTATATTTCGACTATTTATCGATTACTTCATAACACATTTAAATAAAAAGTAAAAAATAAATATAGTTTAAAAAGCGAGAACACGCGCTTTTAAAGAATATTGCACTAAAAAGGCTTTTTCCACAATACTACTGTGTAGGGTTTTTAAAATTATTTTAAACTTTTTGGTTCAATACTCTCTAAAAGAGTGAGTTTTAGTTTTTTTAAACTATATTTATTATCTAGTGGCATAATGTCGACATTAAATTGTTTTTTGTTTCTAACAAACATTTTATATTTTGTCGTTTACAACGTTATTTTAAGCGCGCAGTCATTTCTAAATTTAACTAAATTGTAACAGGTCGATGTCTGTATAAGGCAGATTTTCAAAAAAAACTCGTTGTGTCAATCATTACTAAGCAAATAGAGTCTAAATCAACCGTTTTTAGAATTTTTGTCCGTCTGTCTGTCTATCTTTCTGTCCGACTGTATGTATGTTTTTGGATGTATCACTCGAAAACTGCTGAATAGAATGAAATGAAACTTTCACTGTTGTATTAGGAGACGTTTAACTTGAATTTAGGACATCCCATAGTTCGATAACTTGACCGGTTTCAGTTATCGACCAATATGTGGGGCAGGGGGTGACCAAACATGTATTCGTACAATACGCGTATATTTCCACCCCTATATATTATACGTCGTTGGAAGCGTATTTTAATTTACTTTCGAACAAGGTATCGCTTGCGTCCATCGCTTTTGTATCATTGCCGAAAAGAATTTTTGAACGAAGTGATCCTAAAAGTGATAATAAAATAGAACAAAAGTAAGAAGATATCTCTATAGTTTTTCTTTAGAGGATGGGCTTCATATAGGTATTTGTAGAGAAAATCTTATTAATGTTTTCAAAAAGATATCACATATTATTGTAGAGAAAATCTTTTTAATGTTTTCAAAGAGAAATCACATAATATTGAGAAGATTTTCTTTGTAATATTTCAAATTAAGAAAAAAATGAACGCTCAACCCAGATGTCTACACACACTATCATGCCATCGTATACTTAACTTGCCCAACAAACATCGAGCACCAAAATCTCAAACGTTTTAGAAAACATCTATTCTCAATTTTTTCTCAAATTTTGTTTATATAACAGGATTATTTGTTGAACTATATTAATTAAAAAAGTATTAAGTAAAACTTAACTGCATAAATGGAAACTAGCTTGTTATTAAAATGGGTATTTGTTTTGCATGATTGACATCTCTGAATAAATATTTCAATGAGAGCATGTGGATTCCATTTGGATCTACTTCGCTCAGTTTGAGAAACGTTTGAAAATTCTGCCGTTCTCAATTTCAAAATAAGGGAAAATCCCATATTAAAAATGAGCCTTTTAGGTTGAGAACGCTATCAACGGTTATTTCGCCTCAAATTGAAAACGAACGTTTGAGATTTGATAAGATGATTGGTTCTCAAATGAATCTCAAATTGAGATTAGCTGAAAATGTTTGTTGGGTGCCAACGTCTAATTACACCTTTGTTCTTTTTGCCTCACCACATGTGCACTTGCCATATTGCCTTCACCGCGAATCGAACTAAGAATTATTAACTGTTGAACGGAGATCTCTACCATGATGCTTTCGCGTACTTGTGCTTGGTAGCGTCGAATTACACATTTGAAGAAGGTATACTTTTAAATAAAATTAAAAAGATTTACCTCCCAATAAGAAGAAATCTCTATGGAAATTTCTTCGAAAAATTGAGTAAGAAGTTTTATATTTATTGTAAGAAGATATACTTTTAAATAAAATTAAAAAAGATTTACCTCCAAAAAATAAGAAGAATCTCTATGGAAATATCTTCGTCTCTGACCTCTGCCCTCTTCTTGGGCCGCGAAGCTGTTCAAAGAGACAATCTTCTTATTTTTATGAGGATTTTTGGCTCTATGTATGTTCCCAGGTCGGCATACCAGAGCCAATTCACCCACATACATGAATATCTTGGTATTTTTTCAAATTAATTATCTGTAAACTACTGTAATCATCAGGCAAAGAGTGCGAAGATATGTGAAAATTTCGCTGTTATTTTTTAATTTGGTTTTTTCTAGATTAAATATAAATGTTACAAAAAAATAATACAGAGCAACATTTTTCATCAGATATGTCACTAAAATATTTGTGAATAAAGTTTTTCTATAAAATAAGTTTTACTGAAGTTAAGAACAATTTAATCGGGCCATAGTGAGAAAAATAGCATTTTTAGCAAGGCGCGATCAATCATTATGCAAAAAAATATTTTTTTTTATATATAGTTTTTTTCTAATTTGGAATAAATCTAAGGGGATTCCCATGTGTAAATACGAAAAAAAAATAATAAGGGCCACCCCAATACACACACGGAGATTATATCCAATAAATCTTCTTTAATCAGATCCAAATTTAACCCTGACACGATTAGTGTTTTGGTTGTATTTCTTGCGGTTTAAACTAGATGTCGCTGAGGATTGTTTATTTTTTGGTGACATCTTGTGTCCAGTAGCGGTAAAATCGTAATTTTGCCATTTTTGTTAATTTATCGGTGACAGTGGCGATCAAATCGTAATTTCGATTTCTGAAATCTGCTCAAATCTTCTTCATTTTAGGGAGTTTGTAATGAAGATTATGCTCAAGTTAACTTCCAAAAGCGGAGTTAATTCGGAACTTGCGCGAATGTATCAGCCCTATTACAGTGCCCGTTGCGCCCTCATAAGCATGAAGTCACTGGCGTCCAGGCGTTCTATTCATACTTTGATGTTTATATATGATCTAATTTGTGGTTCGGTTAACTGTCCGGAACTTTTAGCTCAAATAAGTTTTAATATCAAGATAATCCGAGCTAATTACTATAATTTTGATTTTATCTCGAGGGCTCTCGCAGAATTTAATAAAAATTTGTATAGTCTTGAACTAGGTTTCGCACTCCCATGTTTTGCTTCTAAACTTGCTTCGTACTATGTTTAACTGCATATGCATATGCCTTTTTTTTACCTTTGCTTAAGTTTTGGATTTGTATTTCTAGTTTGTAAGATTTGTATTGCTAGTCTGTAAGATTTTTAAAATCATAGACTGAATAAACTGAATGAATTGAAAACATGGATTGACACTGCGATTATCCGGGTATGGTATGATATGTCGAAAAAAAAGAAGTCGAAACTAAAAATGTCGAAAAAAAAATGTCGAAAAAAAATTTGCCGAAAACACAAAAGGTCGAAGAAAAAATATCTCGAAAAAAAATGTCGAATGAAAAAATGTCGAAAAAAAATATATAAGATGTAGAAACAATGTAATGAATGATGTGTAAAATTCGCGCGAATTTAACACATCATTCATTACATTGTTTCTACATCTTATATATTAATGTTGAGTATTATTTTTCTAGTGTTTTGCAATAGCTCTTGCAAGCAAATATAAAACCTGACGGTAAAGTTACAAGCACAAACTCTTAAGCTCTTCTCAATATAACTAACAACAACCTCTCAGAAACGAATCTCCGGTTTAAAGATGTCAGAAAAATTTTGATTTTTAGCGACTTTTATAGTCACGTAAATATTTGATATATCGATGTTTCTATAAAAATTGTGAAGTTTTGAACGTTTAAACGTTATTTCGGTTTCTCACTTGTCCAAAAGCAAAAGTAAATTGGACCAACATCTTTTCCTTGTTCAAAAATATGCACGTAATGAGAAAAAAAATATACACATATTAGAAAACTAACCAAGTCGAAGCATCGATGTACATATATAGCGAAGCAAATGTACATAGACTTTGCATCAAAGACCCATCGATTTATTTTTGCCATTGGTGACTCCAGCATAGTTTAGCTCAATAAGATAACGGTAACTTTCTCGAAATGATCATTACCAAATTATTAGTGTTATGCTTTTAATAAGTACAAATCATAAGTCATTCTCAATCTTAATTTTTACATGTGCAGTTTGTAGCCCGAAAATGTCTGAGAATATTTCTGTTGTTACCTCTAACAAGGGGAAAATTTGAATAGGCTTTGTATTGGAAAATGGTTGAAAAGTTCTTGGTAAGAGGTAAGGAAGTGATAAATAATTGTATACTGTCATAAAACACGTTGTTAAACTCAAATTTCCGAAGTTTTACATTAAGCATCCAAATTTCGACCTTTTTCGGTCATTTGCATTTTTTCGACATTTTTTTTCGGCCAAAATCTCTTCGGTATTTTAAAATTTTTTTAAATTCGGTCTTGGAAATTCGACATTTTTTTTCGACATATCGTACGGGACCCCGATTATCCGACCAATTATGATGTATGGAGTGGTATAGTCCACAGATCTAGTAAAATCTGCATAAACGGTGTGATAAGATGACTTGCTAAAAGTTCGAAGAGAAGAAGCGGTGTCGGTTTCACGGTTGCCGTTTTGGCCGAAATGTACCATTTTTGGTACGAATTTTTTCTCCGGGTACGTTGGTACGCAACTTCCAAATTTGGTACATTTTTGCCATTTTAACTTCAACGCAAAAAAAATTATTTAGTCATGATGTTGTGTCTCTTTCACTCTCCTTCTTTACTGGCAGTAGAAGTGATGTGGTACCACTTGGAAAAAGGCGGAAAAATAGCGACCCCTAAGGGTTGACAAATAAGAAAATTATTATTATGAATTACCATATCTACATATATTAAAACCCGTTTCTGTGTTAAATTATGGCAGCAGATGAACTGCTTAAAATTATTTTAATAAATGTTATATTAAGGGGATTCATCAACCTTTATAAACACCTTATAAAGCGCGAAGTTTACACAAATTTGATAAACTTCTGCGTCGATTTGGTGTGTAAAAGAGTTCGTAAATTTATCCAATACAATGACGGCGTTCGACATTATTTTTATACCCAGCTGTACTTGTACACAGGGTATTATAACTTTGTTAGGATAACGGTTGGTTGTACAGGTATAAAGGAATCGAGATAGATATAGACTTCCATATATCAATATGATCAGGATCGAAAAAAAATTTGATTGAGCCATGTCCGTCCGTCTGTCCGTCCGTCCGTCCGTCTGTCCGTTAACACGATAACTTGAGCAAATAATGAGATATCTTCACCAAATTTGGCATGCGTACTTATTTGGGTTCAGAATAGATTGCTATTGAAAATGGGTAAAATCGGACCATAACCACGCCCCTTTTTCGATATCGAAAATTTCGAAAAACGTATAAAATGGGTTAATTAAATATTAGAAGCAGCTACAATGATAAAATTTGCAATATGTATTGATTTAGATGTTCTAAGGCCGATTTTATAAAAATTTTTGAAAAGGGGGCGTGGTACCGCCCACGTATATTTGAAGAAATTTTAAAATTTTGACTCTTAATAACTTCAGAACAGTTTATGCTAGTATAACGAAATTTCGTAGAGGACATACTATTGTTGTGGTAAATTCAGCTATAGAAAATAAACGAAATCGCTTCGCGACCACGCCTACTTTTTCATAAAAGTTATATTGAAAGGAGGTGGAAATATTGAAAAGTCCATATCTAATTAACTGATTTCGCTATAATAATATAATTTGGTACATACATCAACTTTCATATTCTTTACATAATTTTTTTAAAATTTTGGAAAGTGGGCGTGGCACCGCCCACTTATGAGTCAAGCAATTTTTAAATTCGACTGCTAACAACTTCAGAACGGTGTGAGATAGATTTACGAAACTAGGTACCAGGCATGTTATGTTTATGTAGAGTACTACCACAGAAAATAAGAAAAATCGGTGAACGATCACGCCCACTTTATGTGCACAGCTGGGTATGTAATGTTCGGTTTCACCCGAACTTAGACTTCCTTACTTGTTTTTAATGCATTCAATGAAAACGGTCGAAAATTACTTTTCTAATGAGAATTTCGAAGTAAAATGTTTTTGTTTGACATCAAGCTTAGCTAACTTAGCTGATAAATGTATAAATTTACGCATTTCTTAAACATATAAGGTTCGATGAATCCCCATATTGTTTGGCTAGCAAATTATTTTGGTACGTTTTTTTTTCGTTTGGTACGAATTTTGGTAGGCAAAATTTTAGACAACCGTGGTTGGTTTAGGAGTTCGCAAAGTTACTACAGTTTATCGGGCAGTTCATCCTCCTGTTAAATAAAGGGTAAATGAACTGGCTGTTAAACTGACAGTGAATTGACAGTGAACTTTGACGTTAACAGGCAGTCGAGAAATCTGCCCTAAATGAGGTAATTCAAGTTTTTAGCCAAATCTACTACACTCTAACGTAAAAGCTATATTTTGCGATTTTAGTAACATTTTTGATTAAAATTCATGTATATCGTTACCTTAATTCACAAAGGCCCTAATTAACACATTTTTCGAAAATGACTTCTTGACATATTTAAATATGAGATAGTAAAATACACACTCACTACAAATTTTAAGGAATTACTAGCAGTAATAACGGAGATATTCCAAATTTACAAAGCTATATTTGTATGCGTTCAATGTAAAACAATTTTTGTTTTTTGCTTCTCCTGTAACATTTTTTTTATGTCAGTTAGGGCCTTTGTGAATTAAGGTAACGATATGTAATTTGATCGTTCATTCGAAAAATTACAATTCGCAGTGGTAAAATTACATCCAGAAGTGGTAATTTTACAACACGCAAGTCACACAGAGTTTGTGTGAATTTGCCCCTGTATGCAATGGCTAAATCGTCTGCTATTATCTTCCCGCCCTGCAGGTTTTACGGAGCGAGTCCAGGTCGTAGGTCCACCAATATGGCTTATGTTTACCGCGTGGGTTTGGCACTGGACAAGCTTGTTCTAGGGCATTTGAGAGCGCCGTGGTGTATGTCGTTACCAGGTCCTCCAGCTCCTCAACCGATGTGGGGGCTTTTGGGGGTAGTACTGGTAGGTTAGGTTCAAGTGGCTGCCGCAGAGGCACACTTAGGCCAGTTTTGAAAGGCCCGTTGTGATACCACCAATACACTCCCGGGACCCGGCCATATGGAAAATCCCTGAGTTGTTGGGATTTTCCACATAGCAGAATCCCGGGACTGACACTCCTAAACCGACACCGTTACTCCTCTCGAACCACTTAGATGACTTTATGAAGGCCATCAAGTCCTTTATGTCCAGTTCCGCGATCTGGCTTAGGCTATCCAGGAAGGGAACTCCCAAAAAGCGCGTTCTCGCGCCGCTTAAAGCCAGGCAGTTGCAGATGAGGTGCTTCACCGTTTCATGTTCCTCATCATCTTTGCAGCTCCTACAGCATCGTCGGTAGGGCCTAGCCTTTCTGCGTGCCTACCAATGAGGCAGTGCCCAGTTAGAACACCTACTAATATGGAAATTTCTCTCCTTTTTAGGTCGTGAATGCCTCTAGATCCTTTATGATCCCATTTTGGCCAGGTTTGTTTGGATGTCCGGCACCCTGGGGATTGTTGTCCCCTTCTTTGGCTTGACGGAGTGTGTACTCCTTCAGCATTAGCTTGCATGTGGCAAACGGCATACCTAAGCGCTCTGGTACTGGCAGGTCTCTGGCTAAAATTGCATTGTGTTGCTGCCAGTTGGTATTGCGTTTCATAATAGGTTGCAAAACACCATTTACCCGAACATATTTTTGTAGGAAATTGAATTCCCTACAAAAGCTCCCCAGACTGAAGTTTTCTCGAACTAGCCGTTTTCTAGTATTCTACCCTCAAACATTATCATGTTTTTTTGATTTTGGTTTGAAAATTTGCCAAAAATGCATGGAACAAAGCTGAATACAAATTATTGAGGGAAATTGACTGCTGAATTCGAATTCGATATCAGTATTTAACAACGGTCGCGATGTTCGGGCCTAAGCTCGCAAAAAAGACCAATACTATTTTGCGAGGCTAGAGACGAAGTGCGACCTGCTAGGCTAATTCTGATTACGGATTTGGATTTAGCTCGCCAAAATAGATGGAAATTAATGTACAGGGAAAGCATATATTAAGCAGAAATATGTTTGAACGTATAGGAGAAATGTACATTTTGGTTATAACATTGATCATATAATGATAATTAATCATGTAGAGTATCAATAAACAAAATTTAGTAAAAAAAATTGGATCAAAAACACCAAAAAAAATACGGAAATATGATTTTTTTTTATTTAATACCTAATAACATTTGAAAGAGTAAATTTACAAAATAAAAGTTGTTTAACCTTCTTGTACATGGATATTTGCAGTTTTGACAATATTTGAAAGAAAAAATAGGAAATTGAAAAGCATGCTAATTTTTGAGGCTAGAATACTGGAAAACGGCTAGTCTGAGACAATTTCAGTATGGGCAGCTTTTGTAGGGAATTCAATTTCTTACAAAAATATGTTCGGGTAAATGGTGTTTTACAACAATGGTTTGTCGTTTTTATACAAAATATAAGGTAAAGTCTGAGAAATTTAAACTAGCGATGATAGACCTCTAGACTTTAATTTAAAAATCTGAAAAAATTACAGTAATTTTTTTCACCTTTCTTAAAAAGAAAAACAATCAGGCAGGTTCTGACAATTCACTTTCGAGTAAAATTTGTGAAAATTTTGTCAAAGTACATAGTAATTAAAAAATTTTCACAAAATTTTACTCGGAAGTGAATTGCAGAACCTGCCTAAATATAATTTATGAAAAAAAAAAAACAAAATTTTTTTTCTGCCTCAGTCTAATACATACATATGTATGTAGATAGGAGGGGAACGTGACACATACTTGGATGCAAGCTGATACCACGCGCGCTCGGCTGACGCCTTGACGTGGAGGGCTCTTGTCGCTGGAGGTAGGAAGTCTTGTGCCCGTGGTTTTGTTTTCGTTTTATTTTTTTCTTTCAAAGGGAAAACATGTACATATGAGTGTTTCCAAATTTTAAAATAAAATTTTTATAGGTATGTTGTTATTTATTGTAGCCGATTTGCGACTGCTGCTGTTGTTGTTTATGATGTCGTTTTTTATTTCCCGTTCTGAGTGGCATTATCCTTTATGAATTTTTAAAAAGCTCTCTTGTAAACAAATAAATACTCTTTCAGAGATTATGCTACTTTTCAGCTATTCTGACAACTGTTGTCTGCTGTAAACGTTTCTATGGCCTTAATTGTTTTGCTTTTTCTTGTCCGGTATTCTGCCGCTGTTTGTTGATTATTTATAAACACACATACATACATAAGTGGATATAATTCATATAGGTATAATTATTTTAAGCGTTGGCGTATGGAAAATTTAACACCTGCGTGATAGCAAATAATATTTTCTGCTATTTATCTAATGGGTTTTGCAAATTAACCATTACACTTATGTTGCTGTTGTCCGTGTCACAGTGTTGTAATGCAACTATACATACATTTAACCATACATACATGTATCTATGGGCATACTACAATTATAATTTATAAACCACAACCAATGCTACTGACAGAACGAACCCTTTTGTCAAGCGTAAGGGAATGTGAGCGCCGCTGTTGCCGACATCCAATAATGTTAACGACAACCGTATCAATAAAAAGATAAGTGCCGCAAAGGAAAGGAATATGAGCTAGAGTTGCGACCTTAAGTGTTGAATGTAGTCGCACGTATTTGGAACAATAGAAAGGTACGTCTCTTGTTTGTTTTTTTTTCTTTATATTTTACGCAAACAATTTTAAAATATGACAGCGGGTCAGCCAGCACCTAACCGTTTGTAGAGTTGAATTCTTGGGAAGAATCAATGTCTGCTGGTTGGTAATAGCTTGTAGCCATACCACTACAAGATTGCTAACTCCATCTAAACTTTAAAGCTGCCTTCAGCTCCTAGTATTGCTTTTACCAATACTTCAAGACTTCTTCTATTCGTAAGTTTTTCAACCCTTACGTTCATTATTCACATTACATTTATTTCTTTACTTGCTCCCAGTGATTCTTTTCAGTAGCTCTATTTTCGCTATTTTAACTTCACGAATTGGCTTTTAGCCTTCTTTCGGCTTCAATACTGCCAGTTAATGTGCCTTAAATGCTTTTTTTTTCTTTTTGCTTCATATATGTATGTACATACATAGGTACATGTGTACATGAATACACACACGCACTTTCATACCAAACACATATCAATGAATACTGGAGATTCTCCATCTTTACTTGTAATTTTTCGGATTTCTTTCAATTATCCACAACTTAAATTTATTCACTTTTTATTTTCAGTTTTGAAATAATTCTTTTTGCACATTTTTTCTTTATATTCATTAGATTTTCTCTAGTTTTTACAACGCGTCTTTTTGGATAAAATATGCCTGCGCCGTTTTTCTCTGTATTTTTCTACGCGCATCTAACCGAAACTGAACTATTCGTTCATTTGTAGGAAAATCCGGAAGCTTTGCAATAAAAAATAAGCTCTTTTTTCATAACTAAAATTCACCACGCTTCCGTGAAAGAGAGCGCATGTACTTCGGCCAGCAGTTCATCATACGTACATACATATATCAGTCATACTAACAGTAGAGTTTTTGTAGTACTTAGCGTGAATGAAAACCGTGGGGTCTTTACGATTAAAGTGTTAACATACATACACTCACATATCGTCGGTGTTTATGCAAAACAACTTAATGGACAAATTCAAAACCACGTAGGGGACCTTTCGTCATAAATGAGATTTTCTTACCACGGCCTCTGGGTAACCGGATCCATATATTAGTAACAAAAATACAAGTCAAAAAACGACATTTGAATTTGACCCAACAAACCATGAAGTTAGATTTCGACCCGACGACTCGAGAAACACTGAAGAAACATAGCGTTCTCCTACAAAATGAGACATATTTCTCAAATCGAGAAAACCATAGTACTCTAGTCTTATTTTATTGCCATTCTGTAATGTGAATTGGCGACCGCCGTTGTGTAGCGGTTAAGTGCTCGTTCTACTACACCAAGTCGTGTCATATTAGAGATGGGCGCGTGCATGATTTTTGCAACACGACACGACACGGTCACGAAACTGATTTTCAAAAGTTGGCACTAACACACACGGGGAAAAAATACAAAAACACGACACGACACGACACGCACGAAAAAAATATAAAACTGTATTTCATGGATTTTATTTTGTTTTTGTATATATTTGTAAAGATGGCATGTACTTTGTACTTTGTTATAAGGTATGTATCGACGAATGAGTGGCAGATCGCCCTACTTCAAAATATTTTGTTTCTAAGAATTCGATTTAAAAACAACCTATGTAGGACGTTTTTGAAACGAAGTGATCTTCCACTCAGCCGTCGATATATGTTAACACATATTTTCTTATGTATTTGTAGATACATATAATGGTAAAATAAGAAAAATTATTAAAAAAAAAAAAATTAATAATAATTTGCAAGCACTTCACGTTGCGATTTGGGCGTTTTAAAATTTGGAAGCAAGCAAGTGACTTGCAGTTGTTGCAAACTGTTTGCATTCAATCAAGTGTGTTTACATATTTTTATACAAAAATAAGAGCTTATCTAAATTTGAGCTTAACAACCTCGTTCGCCTTTCATTAAGGATTTTACCCGATGTTGAAAATACCCGTTCACTGGTAGCAGAGCTTGCTGGAATGTTTAATATTTTTCTAGCAACAGTTTGCAACAACTGCAAGTCACTTTCTTCCTTCCAAAATTCTAAAACGCCCAAATCACAACGTGAGGGGCTTGCAAAATCTCAAGATCTATTTCGTTTTTATCAAGTTTCATTCTTTTCGCAGTGTTTTTGTCTAAAAATTCCTCAAATTCATGCCTTTGTTTACTGGGCGATGAATTATCAGAGTCTGAATTATCTACTGTTGTTTTACTTAATTCACTTATCTCAAACATCATTGCTTTAACCGTCTCTAATACATTCATTTTTTTTCATCTGATAAAATATTTAATTCTTTAAAAGGCGGGTTTAAAAACAACCCAATCAAATGCCAGGTGGAAGGCTGAAAACGTTTTTCCAATGAAAAAAGGAGATCGTGTTTTTTCGTGCGTGTTTTTTTATGGTTTTCGGGCTCAACACGATCACGCACGATCACGACACGAAATCGGATTTTCGAACATGCGCACATGGACACACGCGTGCGTGTTTCGTGTCACGGTAAAAAACACGCACGCCGCCCATCTCTATGTCATATCAATGCCCGGCAAAACCAACATAAAAAATGACTTAGAAAAATAATTTTTCTCAAAGCGGGGTCGCCCCTCGGCATTAGTTTGGCAAACTCTCCGGGTGTATTTCTGCCATGAAAAGCTTCTCAGCAAAAACTCAATTGCTTTGCAAGTGCAGTTCGGAGTCGGCAAAAAACTGTAGGTCCCGCCAACTTGTAGTAAAAAAAAATTAAAGCAGCACACTACAAGTCGGAAGAGAAGCTCGGCAAAAATCTCGTTAGAGGTTATGATAACCTGTTGGTATGTCGCCGCTATTCGTTTTTTTTGTTTAGTTGTAATGCGATTTTTTTAGTTGTAATGTATTTGTATTACCTATGTATCTATAATCGATTTCTAATGTAGTTCTCTACTGTTGGCCACGAATAGAGAATTGTTAGTTATCTAACGTGAAGGCGAACATTTCTCCATCGTTAGAGACTGTGTTTGTTGGGCACATAGTGGCTCGTACTAAAGTTAAACAGTTTTTGTTTCTCCTGTAAAATTTGAGTGAAAGTTTGTACCTGATTTTGCATTTGTGCGTTACGCTGTTTTGCATAAATACCGACGATATGCATTGGTATGTATGTATATGTATGTTGTTGAGCGAATGCTACTCGTTTCGGTGATTCGATTTTACTTCTCCGGAAACAGCCCGCTATCTTTGCGTTTTTAGAACTTGTAATTATTAATCCATTCAGAAATTTTACTTTCTACTTTTCATACATTTAATCATGCTTGTTCGGTAGTGAGCTCCTTTTCTCACTTAACTGGTCGTTTGGCCAACATATGAAATTCGCGATGTTGCTTTCACAGTCGTCAGCACCGGCTTCTACTTCGGTATCGCCAGCAGCGTCGCCATAGTGTTTCCGATTCGAACGTTGCTACCACGTAGAATTGATTTTTCTATTTTTACAATGTTGGTGTTACTGTTCTCTCGTTACATTTCTACTTAGATATAAAGCTGAAAACAGAAACGACTTTAGCGTCGCGTTGCGTGCTATTTCATTTTTGCCAGCTGAGATAAAATTACATAGTTCAATGTTCAATGCAACCTGTCTCATAACGCTTTCCAACGCACGTTAACGCAGATACTTGACCAAGTTTTATCTTTTTCGTGCGATGACATAATCAGCTGATTTTTCCTTGTATATTTTCGCGTTCATTGTGGGGTACTTTTTCGGGCCTGCGCGGTTTGGCAAAGCTATAAATGTCACGCAAAGCAATAACGCTGTATCTGTTTACCGCTTAAGTGGCGATGCTTTAGTTCGGTTAGTTTACGTACTCGTATTTAACGGTAGGTACGTACTTGTGAACAGTGTTGCCGTTGTGGACCCTAAAGGGTCAATTTGGCCCTTTTTTAGAGCCAGGACCCCGGACCCTACTTCTTCAAAAAAGTGCCATTTTTGAGCCTTTTTTAAAATTCCTGACCCTTTTTGACCCCTTTTCACTTTTAAACTGCAATGAAATGCATTTTTGTCGTTTTTTTGTTAAAAACCTAAAAAATCTCCTTGTTCATTTTTTACTTTTACATCGGGAACTCTTGCCGATTTCCGAATGTCTTGCCTAACTGAAGTATTACTACTGGCAACGCTGTATCATGTGACAACTCCGTCATATGTTTGTAAGTATACATTAGGGTGATTCAAATAAAAAAGTTTTAGGTTTTTTGGGTCTTAGCCACTACAAAGTTAGAATAATGAGAAAATAAGCCTCGCAAAAAGTTAGATACGCAACTTACCTACATAAAATAGGCCTTTAACCGCCTAGGCAATTTTGGCCGTCCCTTAGGGGTCGCTTTTTCGCCCTTTCCCATAATTTTTTTTACGGGAAAAATGTGTATATTTTGTATGTGTTACTTGCAATAGTACAAAACTCAGTCATTCAACATAAAAAAAAATGGAAAAAGCGAATGTAAATGTGTTCCTATCTAAACAAAGAGGGGACCCTTTTTTCTGCTGGGACCCTTTTTGAAATTTTTCAGCGGCAACACTGCTTGTGAAAAGGTGTTTATTTCATAGCTGATTGACCTAAATGTAAACAACGTGTGATGAAATACCTTTTCTACTTTAAGGAAATTCTAATATTAGACGTTTTTGTTACTACCTACTAAAAACAGTGAAGCAGCTGTTTTGTGGGTATACGTAGGTATTACGATATTATCAACATCTGTACATATATATATCTGCATTCTTTCGAAGTGTTTTACAATCCTGAAAACGGCAACAGGTTTTTAAGGATGCACATTAGTGCGGATCAGTTTCCATACAAAAAAAAAAAAGTTTTTCCAGTCCACTCCTAGGATTAAAGATATTTTGAAGGTGATCCCAAAAAAAATTTATTTTTTTTGCCACAACTCTTACCTTAATCATTTTTTACTCCGAGTTCAAATTCCAGTAGTGACTGCCGGTATCTCGTTTCACATCATATGAAATTTTACAAACCGCAAAAAGCGAAGTGCATTTAATACAAAACTGTAATCAGACTCTAGCCAGCATAAGTATTCGACCTAATGGTAGACATCTTGGTTGAGCGTTCAAAGACTTTCGAGTCTCGTTGTAGTCTAATATAAGAACTCTGAAAATTTTTATTTTTTTTTTACACTTTTAGTGTTAACATTTAAACAGGTTGTCTATTGAATTTTTCAGTGTGTAATTTTTCTTCCTTGAAGGTAGGCAAAAAGTAACCTACCTTTTTGGTGGCGAAATTACACAGAAATTTCCAAGAGTGTTGTTGTACCTAATAATGCTTTTTTATAGGAATTTGTGCAAATCACGAAAAATGTACAAAAAGGTATTTTTTAGGTTAATTTGAGGTCGCTGAAAACAAAAATGGACAGTGTTTAATTTTTCAAAGAACCGTTTCTGTGATATGAGGAAAAAGGTGTTTTTTGAGCCCTGATCCAGATATTGCCGAGAATTTCGAACAGGATGTTCGTCATTCATTGTAAATGTATTTTTTTTCCAGAGGAACGTACTTATTGTTAACGGCTTTACGTCACTGGTTTCAATTGAATCGATATTTTTTGCAAAACTGCTGTTGAAATGCGAAAAGTGTGTAATTTTTATAACTTTTTTTAAAAGTACCACAGTTTATTTGTTGTTTAACAGGGTTATAAAATTTTAAATGCGGTAATTATTCTATGATTTCTTAAGCGACATTTTCAGTTCTTGCTGTTTTTTTTTTTTGTTTCTCTGTTAGTTTGTTTAATAGCCCGGCCCACATTCAAAACGACGACTGCGAACGACAACGGCAAAAAACTGAAGCTTGACGATATTTGCCGCCAAGTACCGACGACTGATTATAATGAAAGCGACAACGGCAGTTCTGCATTAGCTCAAACAACAACAAAAAATTTAGAAAAAAGTATTGCATGTGTTAAAAAAATATATAACTAATCAATTTCAACACATATATAAGGCTATTTGCATTTATTTTGGTTTTTATTCATAAAAAAAAATAGATCTAATCTGGCGACAGCGGCATTCATGATTGATTGCCACTTTGTCGTGTCGTGCCCAAAAAATGCATCCCCATAAGAAAAAAAAATTGTTCACTGACCTAGAGTTCAAAAAATGCTTGAACGTTGCCGAAACCAAAGCTTGGGATTCTTTTCAAAAAGTTGTCCATGGATTTTTAGGGAATAATAAAAGCAGGAACTACCGTCAGTTAATTCAAACAATGATGAAAAACTTCAGTGATATTGATAAGTATGAGGCACTTTAGCGCTTCTTAATCTTTTTCTCAAATTGTGTTACTAAAAACTGATTGATCATAATTTAATGTTTCATTACTTACAGGTTCTAGCATGTCCTTTAAAATGCACTTACTCCATAGTCATTTGGACTTTTTTCCGCCAAATTTGGGTGCCGAGAGCGACGAACAAGGCGAAAGATTTCACCAAGACATTGCAACTATCGAAAAGCGGTATGAAGGTTCCTGGGATCAGGCCATGATGGGCGACTATTGCTGGATGCAACTTCGAGAAGACAACATGCTACACAAGCGAAGAAGTTTCACAGAAAAATCATATTATCGACCTGAAGTGTCAAAATGTAAAAAACCGCGAATTGCTTGATTTTACATAAGGCGTCATAACTTCTAAATTTCTTCTTCGATTAAAACAATATAAAGCTTTAATTGTTTGCGACAGAATTATCTTTAAATTATAATTATGCATATCAATATGAATAATTTTTATTTCATTAAAAAAAGTGAATAAACTTTACTAATTTCTAAAAAATCTTAAAAAATTACCTTTTTTTCGACTTTAAACGACGGTTTCAGAAGTAATACTGAATAGATTAACAATAATGATATATTGCTGTGAAGGGGAGGTCAGTACCTTTCTAAAATTGTATATCATTGTTTGTTAGCATCAACTTTCGCGAAGAGTTCGATGAAAAACTGGAATAAGTCCTGGAAAACACGTTTTTTGCGAAAATCGAAAAAACCGTTCTTTGGAAAAATAAATGAGTATCATTTTCGTTTTCAGAGACCCCAAATAAGGCTAGAAAGTACTTTTTTATCGAGGTACATTTTTGGTGTAGCGTAGTGTTATTTATTTCTTCTAATGAATACTACGAAGTTTACTACGAATATCCCAAAATCGAAAAATGAACGATCATCATCATTCCTTTTTAATCAGCATTTTTGACTAAATTTCTTACATGCAGTCGGCATTTTTGAGTAGTCGGTATTTTTGACTAAATTTCTTATATGTAGTCGGCATTTTTTTATATGTAGTAGGCATTTTTGACTATATTTCTTACATGTAGTCGGCATTTTTGACTAAATTTCTTACATGCAGTCGGAATTTTTGACTAAATTTCTTACATGTAGTAGGCATTTTTGACAAGTCGGCATTTTTGAGTAAATTTCTTATATGTAGTTGACATTTTTGACTAGTCGGCATTTTTGAGTAAATTTCTTATATGAGCCTTTCAGTGCACACAGTGACTAAGTCCACTTTTTTCAAAATCTGAGATTTAAGTGTCGCAGCACTTGTTATAGTCATATCTTCTGGTGATTTTAGTAACTATACCGAACAACAAGTATTAACACCATTTCACTAAAAATTATTTTTGGCCACTGAAAAAATTTTAATTTTTTTCAGAAGCCATTCTGATTAACTCCATGATTTAATGCAGCCAATATCTGGCTCCTTGTAGCTGGCAACAATACCAAAAAAATACAAAATATACTGTCAAATGTAAGCTTTATCCGTATTTATGCATCCTACATCTAATATTTTAGTTTCAATTACACAGGGAACTTTAAAATGCAATGTAAATTAAATCAACGGATTTCTCAACTTCAACTCGAATGGACTTAGTCACTGTGTGCACTGAACGGCTCATATGTAGTCGGTATTTTTGACTAAATTTCTTAAATGTAGTCGGCATTTTTGAGTGTACGATGCCGGAAAAAAATTGGCATACACCAAATTAGATATAAGTAAATCGAATCATTGAAATATAAACTCCAAGCCATTTGAATTCTCGACGTATAACATTTATGTAGGATAATATTAGCGAGTCGACTGTAGATGGTAACGCGGCGACACCTGTTTGTCGCACTTTACATTCAACAACCTACGCTTTTAATTAACGTCCGAAGAATTATGATTGATCGATTGCGCAACCCTTTCGCGTCGCTACGAAGCTAACCGTCAAATTCAAATAGTTTTAGTTTCCCATACCGCGTCGGCAGTATTAATTAGCTTAAATTCTAATTTTAACAAGTGAACTAAATAACTTAAGATTAGCCTCTTTCTATTTGTACTTTAAAAGTCAAAAGTGTCAAAAGTTGTTGGGAATTCAGTGGTAAAGTAAATAAGGTAAAAATATCCATATTTATATGGAGCACGGTCGACGAAATAAAATATCATCCAGTAATGAACGTAAATATTTGTGTTCCCTCGGTCCGTATCAACCGAAACTTGACATTTATCCGATCAATACAAATATTCCCACGAACAAACAACGTAGATTTAATCCAGCTTGGTATGGAGAATTTTCTTGTTTGGAATATAGTCCCCATAAAGATGCAGCTTTTTGTTTTGCTTGCATTTTATTTCCTGAAGGGCCAGGAAGATGTTTCGCTAGTTCAGAATGGGTATCAGTAGGAGTCCGCGAGTGGCATAAAATGAAGAGTCGTGGTCGAGAGAAAAAAGGCAGACTACTTCAGCACTTCACTTCCGAATCTCACAAGGCAGCACTATATGATTACTCCAATTTTATCAACGAAAGGGCCCATGTTGATATATTAATAGATAGATCCATCAAGGACAACAAGATTAAAGAAGTACAAGAAAAATAGTATCATTCAAGGGTTTTACGAGTTTTGTTCGATGTTGTGAGGACTCTGGGAAGGCAAGGTCTCGCTTTACGTGGTCACAAAGATTCACCAGTAAACAATGATGGAAATTTTCGACAGATTGTTCATTTAATTGCCCGGCATTGTCCTCTGGTTAAAAAATGGTTGGACGAAATCTCCGAAAGACCATATCATGTTACTTACCTCAGTCCCGTGACTCAAAATGAACTCATCGATTTATTAGGGAATGAAACTGAAAAGGCCATCGTCAGCGAAGTTAACCAAGCGGGAATATTTTCTGTAATGGCTGAACCTACTCCAGACCTGTCACATCAAGATCGATTAGCTGTAAATATTCGGTATGCGCATCGAACAAATGAAGGAATTGTACCTGTTGAACGGCTTTTGAAGATGGATATCGTCCTGACTAAAAAATCAGGAGAAGAGCTGGCTGGAAAAATTGTAACAGCTCTTCAGTCGATGGGAATTTCCATAAAAAAAATTGTTTTCCAATCTTATGATTTTACAAAAAACATGTCTGGAAAGTTGAAAGGCACGCAGCAAAAATTAGCGGAAAAATGTGAAAAACGTATTCCCTATATTCCATGTCATGCTCCTAGAATCAATATATTTGTTGAAGCTTCATGCAATGCAAGCTGTTTGATTAAAGAATTTTTTAATGTTTTAGAAGCTTTGTATGTTTTTTTTTCTGGAAGTACGAAACGTTTCTTGAGTTTGCGTGAAGAGTTAGGTAATATTGAAAATTCATTGCAGTTGAAGAATTTGTCAAAAACACGATGGACTGCTCGGGCAGAAACAGTCAAAGCTGTATGGATTTCTTTCGAAGGCATCATTCATGCTCTTGAAACTATAAAGAAAGATTCCGAAAATTTTGACAGCAATTCACGGACACAAGCTTCAGGCTTGTTAAACAAAATTTTGGACTTCGATTTTATAAGCTCTTTATTTTTTTGCAAAAATATAATGTTCAAAGTTAAAAATTTGACAGAAAATTTGGAAGCTGAAGAACTTACCATCATCGATGCTTTATTGTTGATTCAAAGCACAGCAGAGTCATTTCAGCAAATGAACGATGATATTCAAATAAACGATTTGATTGCGATCTCGGTTTCCTTTGCTCGGAAGTGGGAGATAAGCCCCGAAAACGACTTTTCAAAGCATCACAGAACGCGACGAGTGCCAAAAAAAAATTGACGAAAATCCGGAATCTGCTACAATTTTCGATTTTGAAACATTTTATAGAAAAGAATTCAAAATTGTTCTTCAAGTTTTTACAAGTTGCATCCAAGAAAAGTTACAAGAAAGTTTGTCAACTTTCAAACCCATTCAGGAAATATTTAGAATTCCACTAGACAGAAATAATGTTACGATTGATTTGATAAACTCTATTGTACAATTGGAACCCGAATTTTTCAAGGAAGAAGTCGAATGTTTGCTTTGTGAGTTACAAATTCTTTTTGACTCATGTCAAAGATGTAAATCATTCGAAGATATTTCCACGGTAGCATTCAAGTTAAAACGAGTTACTCCCTTAGCATATAAACTGGTTCGTTATATTTTGACTGCTCCTGTCACGTCAGCATCGTGTGAACGTTCCTTCAGTAAATTGAAAATAGTTTTCGACCATTTGCGCACAACAATGGGAGATGATCGTTTAAATTCGTTGATGTTGCTCTTCTCTTCAAAAGATAAAGTAGATGAAATTGACCTTTGTGAAGTTGTTCAAAAATGGTCCTTACTAAAACATCGCAGAGTCAAAGTTTGAATTTAATTCTTCCATTTTTCTCCAAAAAATTTTTCTTTGTAAAATTATTTTGATTTTTGTGAAAAGGGTATCTTTTTAGTATGTATTTAATTTTGTAAAACATTATATACGACGAAAATAAAGAAAGAGTAAACAAACACTAATTTTTAATTCATTCAGTAACATATTGCACATTTTCATTTATTTTTTTTTTTTAATCCATTGTTATACCTATAAAAAATGTCGGCAAATTTTCGAGATCAGTCGGCATATCAGTAAGATTCACGCCCCTGACAAAAGTATACATAATTATAATTAATTTATTCATTTAAAAATACACACAGAATTATTTATGGAAATTAATGTGCACTATTGATTATGGTAATGAATAGATTTTATCCAATTTCATGAGGTATACTCCCAGCGATACTAGTATGCTTTGTGCCAAATTTCATCGTTCCACACAGTGAAAAATTAAATATTACTTTTAATACCAGTCGCTATTAAAATTAAGCCTTTTTGGAATTAAATTTTAGTTTTAATACTAAATAGTATTAATTTAAGACTCTGAAAAATTTTTAATTCCAAATATTTTTAAAATAATACCAAAATACTAAAGCGCTCTCTCTCATTATAATGTTTAGGTACTATTTGTTTAAAAACAAAGCCGGAAAAGTCATCATTTAGAACAAAGCTGCATTTAAAACAAAGCTGCAATTTGACGCTGGCAAGCATAAGTACTCGATGGCTTGATAGGAGATGTCCTCCGTTCAGCATTCAATAAATTGTGAGTTCGACTCTCGGTGAAGGCAATATAATAAATTTGTGTAATTTTTTTTTTTGCCTGAGAGAATCTTCTAAAGAGTTCCTCTCTCTCTTAATTAGACCGAATATGGTAATAATTTAATACTTTTCGTCGTTGTTATATAAAAACCCAAAAATGGTATTAAAGTTAGACTTTTCTTTCTACTGTTATCGTAATCAGTTTAAGAGTTACGACCAGTCGAATTTTGAAAAATGCAACGAGTGAGAAATAAATAGACATTTTGGTTTCAATGTACAAAAGTATACATAATTATAATTAATTTATTCAATTAAAAGTACACACAGAATTATTTATGGAAATTAATGTGCACTATTGATTATGGTAATGAATAGATTTTATCCCATTTCATCAGGTATACTCCCAACGATACCAGTATGCTTTGTGCCAAATTTCATGTTGTTGTTGATGTTGTTGTTGTTGTTAACAATGCATTGCCCTGTCTAGAGTGTATGATCATTCCGAAGATCTTCATCAAGCTCTTCTAAGGGGAGTCCAAGGAAACGTGCAGTTTCAACAGGGTTTGTCCAGAGGGACAGAGGGGTTAGAAGAGTAGGTTCAGATGACAATTGAAGAGATTTAGAGTATCATGGGGGTCCTACCACATGCAGGGCATGTGCTTGAGATTGTATCATTCAGTCTGGATAAGTAGGAGTTTAACCTCACACTGTATCCAGACCTAAGCTGTGCCAAGGTGACTCTTGTCTCCCTTGGTAAGGTGCGTTCTTCTTCAGCAATATCCGGTGGAGGACTGTTCAGAACGGGATTCACAGGTAGAGATCTGACAAAAGTGTCTACCGACTCGGTGTGGATGTCGGTTAGAACCCGTTTATGATTCCGCAGATCAAACAAGGTAAGCAAGGTAATATGATGCCGGATCTCATCATAATGCTTACGGAGATGTTTCCTTATGTCTCTCGGGGGCGGATCTGTGTCCAAAAGATGACGGTTAGGATGTGCTGGCTTGTGGCAGTTCAGAAGGAATTGCCTGCTCAGCATTTCCGCGTGCCCCTTTACATTGAGCAGTTTTGCCTCCTGATGGAGGTGAGTCTCGGAAGACATGAGGAGACATCCCGTAGCAGTTCTGATGGCAGTATTTTGGCAGACTTGTAACTTCGTCCAGTTGGTGTTATGTACATGCAGCATAGTCAATCACTGGTCGGCCAATGGCCTTATATGTAGTCAGCAACGTTTCTTTGTCTTTTCCCCAAGTACTGCCGGCAAGTGACTTGAGGATCTTGATGACCAGCAGATGAGAAAGTATTATCCAGTGTCACCCCTAATAACTTTGGGTGGCTGACAGTTGGTGGCTTAGTGCCATCAACGAAAATGTCTTATTCATTTCTCACCTGGTGCGTCCATGTCGTGAAAAGCGTCGCCGTGGATTTAGTCGGAGATATCGTCAGATCTCGCTCAGTGTGGGGTGATGTAGAAACAGAGAGACTGGTGCTCGGCATTGCTCATGTCTCCGGTGGGAGCGAGAGTGTTGAGCTGCAGCGCGTGATGTTGACGCCATGAGGCACGAGCTACAGTCTGGAATTTGTGTGGCGGGTATAGCAGAAGTGCTGCTAGACGTTAAGACATTATTATTATTATTATTAGTATTGCTAATAGAAAGCGGCGGTAAGAGTGCGCTTGATCGGCGCTTACCGCGGAACGCCCGAAGGCGCAAACAACAAGGGGCCACGAAAGTACGGGGTCTGTGGATGTTAAGGTTAAGCCCTAAACATCCAGATTTATGGAGCCATCTCTTACACGAGAAGCATTGCACAGAATGCGACCGTTTAATATATATCTTTTTGCAACAGACACTCCATATCCCTGCTGCAAGGGGGGAGGATGACAGCTTCGGAATGGGACAAAACATACTAAACAGGGGGACAGCCAAATTTCATCGTTCTATCGTAATCACTTTAAAAGTTACGACAAGTCGAATTTTCAATTTCCTTAAAAGATAATGACCAGGGGGATTCACCTACACAGAGCCAAAAATGCCTAATAAAATTAATAAGATTGTTTTCATGATCAGTTTTTGGGACTACCAACGGTGGAAACGAAGAAAAAACTATAGGGAAATATCTTTGGTTTTAAGAGGAAATTCTTATTAAAAAAAACTATACATTTAGTACAAAGGTGTAGTTAGACGCTGGCAATTATTAATATACGATGGCCGGATAGTTAGCAGCTGGGTTTAGCATTCGAAAAATTGTAAGTTTGATTCTCTCTCTTTTTTTCTTAACTAGAAATGTTAAAAAGAAATCTTCTCAATTATATTTATGTGATTTCCCTTTGAAACATTAACAACTATACACATATTAGTAATGAGACACTAGCAATCAAAAGTGAGCGATGGCCTGATGGTTAACAGTTGAGTTTATCATTCCGAAAATTGTAAGTTCGATTCCCGGTGAAGGCAATATCATTTTATTTTTCATTTAAAATATTAAAAAGAAAATCTTCTTAATAACATTAAAAAGACTGTCTCTTCTACAATAATAAGAAGCACATCTTCTTGAAGAAAATGTATACAGATATCTTATCATTTTTGTTCTATTTTATTAGGTACATTTGGCTCTGTGTATAAATTTAAATCATTTTAGCCATTTCAGCTACCGAGATATGTCAACTTATGTGATTATCGAAATTTTCGATATCGAAAAAGGGGGCGTGGTTATCATCCGATTTCGCCCATTTTCAATAGCAACCTACCTTGGCCAGAAAGTAACCTGTGTACAAAATTTCAGGCAAATATCTCAATTTTTAATCAAGTTATGTCAGTTTATGTGATTTTCGAAGTTGTCGATATCGACAAAAAAGGCGTGGTTACCATCCTATTTCGACCATTTTAATTTTTTTAAAGAAAAACTTTACTCGAAAATATTCTAGCGACATATCTGATGAACAATGTTGCTCTGTATTAGTTTTTTGTAACTTTAATATTTAATCTAGAAAAAACAACAAGTAAGGAAGTCAAAGTTTATATACCCAGCGGTAATTTTCAGAACGGAACAATTATATAGGCCCTAGGAGGATTTACCTGAAGTTTTTACTATCTTGTGATTTTCGAAATGTTTCATATCGAAAGTGGGCGTGGTCGGAAAGCGATTGCGTCCAATTACATCAGGTATGCTCCCTAATTTCATCGTTCTACCGTAATCAGTTTAAAAGGTTTGACCCGTGAAATTTTCAAATATGCCTCCCTGAAAAGTGGGCGATGCCAAGCCTACTTTTAAAAATGTATCAAAAAATGATGATTGAATGACTAGGGGGTTCATCCTACCAACTATATCATTTTAGCCATTTCCGTTACCGAATTATGTCAATTTATGTGATTTTCGAAATTTTCGATATCGAAAGTGGGCGTGGTTGGAGGGCGATGTTATCCAATTTCATCAGATATACTCCCAACGATACTAGTATGCTTTGTGCCAAATTTCATCGTTCTACCCTAAGCAGTTTAAAAGTTACGACCAGTCGAATTTCCAAAAATGCCTCCCTTAAAAGTGGGCGGGACCACGCAAGCGGGGCAGCAAGCGTGAAAACAACAACAACGCCGGAGGACAACCTCCGCTCCACAATCAAGGGGGGATCGATAGCGATGGCAAGTACGAGTCGGTCAACCAACCCTCTATCGAGTAAGATTGACTTGATGGGAGCTAGCACCAGTGCGGTTGCCAACGCAGCTAAGCGGACAACGGCGGATGCTAAACTCCCATCAGCCGCTGATATGAAAGCCAGTCTCTTTACGTCTGTGGCAGCGGTCTCATGACCTGGCCTCAGAGTTTCGAAGGAGAAGGAAGCTGCAACTGAGATTTCGGCAAAGGAAGCGACCGCGATGGCAACTACGGGTTGCCACGGGTTGCCGCACTCCCTGGAGACACCTCCCCGCCGCTTCACATACCACGAGAAAAGATTGGCTGCAAAGATCCTGAAGAGGTATGGGGGGGGGGGGGGGGGGGGTACCGCAGGAATCGCTGTCGCCGAATTCCAGAAAATCGGTAGAGCTAGCGAAAGCTGTGATACCGGATTTCCAAAATACTCACATGTCAAAGAGCTTAAAAGTTAACCCTTTCAAACGCCAGAGATCGGACCTGTAGTTAAATCCCCTCCCAAGCGGCATCAGAATACCCCTGGAGCGGGCAAACCAAGCTTTGCAGAGGTAACCAAGGACAATATCCTTATAGGCGTCCTTGACCGAGGCAATAACCGTCTGGCCATCCCCAAGGACCGGTGGCGTGACGTGCGAAATGAACTCGGGAACATTCTTCTCAACTCAGATTAAATTACTCGCATGCGAGGATGCAAAAACTATAGCACTGTACAAGGCAGCAGCTGCTAAACTGGGTGAAGTCTACAAAGGCGCAAAGATCGAGGTCGTCGACTGGAAGGACATTCCGGCTCGTCCAAGGGCAAGGCATGGATTCCGGCCATCGCTGACGAACCCGAGAGAATTCTCGGGATGCTACGGCTAATGAATCCGTCCCTCCCTACGCAGGACTGGAGTGTCAATCTGGTCGGGGATGCGGTAGGGCCCGACAGACAGGTGGTGTTCACCATGAATAAAGAGTCAATCGAGCCCCTTAAAAAGTGCAATGGCCTAGTACACTACAATGTAGGCCAGATCGTTACCCACGTATATCGTGGCGATGGTCAGCGCGCTGCCTTCTCGGCTGCTCCGGGGAGCCGGAAGACGAAATACCGGAAGAGGAAGCGGAAGCGGAGGATTCCGATGCGGAAAGCATGTTATCCGCCACGTCCCTTGGCGATAGTGCTGTGATCAATTCGGAGATGGAGGACAGCCTACAGGACGAGGAAGTCCTCGACGTCACGGTGGTAGCAGCCAACGCTGAGCGATTAACATCTAACGCTACAGACAGCAGGACTCCCGCGACGCCATATGGGGCAGTTAATCGGAACAACTCGTCGTTGATAAGCAACCTCCGGGATGGGGCACACCTCGACGATATGGGGACGACAGGGAAGTCTGTGCGCTCTCATGTTGGTGGTGGTTCAGATTAATCTGCACAAATCTAAAGTGGCCTCGGTCGGCAGCACCCGCCTGACGGTGGCGTCGGTCTATATGCCCTACGACGCCGAAGAACCTCCACCACAAACGGAGGTGAAAGACCTGGTGTCAAATTTCTGCACGGGTAATCTTATTATTGGAGCGGACGCTAATGCTCACCATGTTCAATGGGGGGAGCTCCGCTATAATTTCCAAGTACACAATGAAATATTAGACAGAGACCTACCAGTACTGCCCTCACAAGCCCCCTCATCAGTAGAGGAGCTGGAGGATCTTGTTATTACATTTACATCGGCGCTCTCAAATGCTCTAGGATAAGGGCGTACAAAAAAGCTCTGAGACAGGCGAAGAGAACCTCGTGGAGAAATTTCTGCACTGGCGGCGAAAAGGTCGACGACACAGAGAGACTTAGACGAGTCCTCTCGAAAAGTCAAACAGCCATCAGCTATTTGCGAAAACCTGACGGATCCTGGACCAGCACGGAAGAGGAAACCCTTGAGCTGCTCTTGAATATACATTTTCCGGGGAACCTGCATGACGCACCACTAGCACCTGCAACAAACCTGGAAGTAAATATACTGTAGTATATCAGAGCATGTCACTAACAACAACAAAGCCACACGCTGACACCTAAATGTCCGGTTGTGGAATGTATACATTTTGCTAAGTCAACATATCTCAAATAGCGTTCACCTTCTCACGCTTCCAAATATGTGAGCAGTACAAGCTATGACGTCGCATATCAGTTTGCATTGGGTCTGGTACGATATGTCGAAAAAAAAGAAGTCGAAACTAAAAATGTCGAAAAAAAATGTCGAAAAAAATTTGCCGAAAACACAAAAGGTCGAAAAAAAAATGTCTCCAAAAAAAATGTCGAAAAAAAAATATATAAGATGTAGAAACAATGTAATGAATGATGTGTAAAATTCGCGCGAATTTAACACATAATTCATTACATTGTTTCTACATCTTATATATTAATGTTGAGTATTATTTTTCTAGTGTTTTGCAATAGCTCTTGCAAGCAAATATAAAACCTGACGGTAAAGTTACAAGCACAAACTCTTAAGCTCTTCTCAATATAATTAACAACAACCTCTCAGAAACGAATCTCCGGCTTAAAGATGTCAGAAAAATGTTGATTTTTGGCGACTTTTATAGTCACGTAAATATTTGATGTATCGATGTTTCTATAAAATTTGTGAAGTTTTGAACGTTTAAACGTTATTTCGGTTTCTCACTTGTCCAAAAACAAAAGTAAATTGGACCAACATCTTTTCCTTGTTCAAAAATATGTACGTAATTAGAAAAATATACACATATTAGAAAACTAACCAAGTCGAAGCATCGATGTACATATATAGCGAAACAAATGTACATAGACTTTGCATCAAAGACACATCGATTTATTTTTGCCATTGGTGACTCCAGCATAGTTTAGCTCAATAAGATAACGGTAACTTTCTAGAAATGATCATTACCAAATGATTAGTGTTATGCTTTTAATAAGTACAAATCATAAGTCATTCTCAATCTTAATTTTTACATGTGCAGTTTGTAGCCCGAAAATGTCTGAGAATATTTCTGTTGTTACCTCTAACAAGGGGAAAATCTGAATAGACTTTGTATTGGAAAATGGTTGAAAAGTTCTTGGTAAGAGGTAAGGAAGTGATAAATAATTGTATACTATCATAAAACACGTTGTTAAACTCAAATTTCCGAAGTTTTACATTAAGCATCCAAATTTCGACCTTTTTCGGTCATTTGCATTTTTTCGACATTTTTTTTTCGGTCAAAAATCTCTTCGGTATTTTAAAATTTTTTTAAATTCGGTCTTGGAAATTCGACATTTTTTTTTCGACATATCGTACGGGACCCGTTTGCATTTCCTTTCACATATGTGTGTACGCGAGTGGCTGCATGGCTT
This sequence comes from Campiglossa producta, assembly GCA_964058755.1. Lineage (NCBI taxonomy): Eukaryota > Metazoa > Arthropoda > Insecta > Diptera > Tephritidae > Campiglossa > Campiglossa producta. Next base: position 63,446,406 of record CAXKVI010000002.1, read on the forward strand.
GCAGCCACACTCAGGCCACATATGTATTTATGTATGTGACTGCATTACTCGCAGCTACATGCCCTATATGTTTATGAATGTTGGTGACTGCACTGAGCTGCATTGTATGAACGGGTCTGGTACGATATGTCGAAAAAAAAGAAGTCGAAACTAAAAATGTCGAAAAAAAATTTGCCGAAAACACAAAAGGTCGAAAAAAAAAATGTCTCGAAAAAAATATATAAGATGTAGAAACGATGTAATTAATGATGTGTAAAATTCTTTCTACATCTTATATATTAATGTTGAGTATTATTTTTCTAGTGTTTTGCAATAGCTCTTGCAAACAAATATAAAACCTGACGGTAAAGTTACAAACACAAACTCTTAAGCTCTTCTCGAAATAATTAACAACAACCTCTCAGAAACGAATCTACGGTTTAAAGATGTCAGAAAAATTTAGATTTTTGGCGACTTTTATAGTCACGTAAATATTTGAAGTATCGACACATCGATGTTTCTATAAAAATTGTGAAGTTTTGAACGTTTAAAGGTTATTTCAGTTTCTCACTTGTCCAAAAACAAAAGTAAATTGGACCAACATCTTTTCCTTGTTCAAAATTATGCACGTAATTAGAAAAATATACACATATTAGAAAACTTCTAACCAAGTCGAAGCATCGATGTACATATATAGCGAAACAAATGTACATGGACTTCGCATCAAAGACACATTGATTTATTTTTGTCATTGGTGTCTCCAGCATAGTTTAGCTCAATGAGGTAACGGTAACTTTCTCGAAATGATCATTAGCAAATGGTTAGTGTTATGCTTTTAATAAGCACAAATCATAAGTCATTCTCAATCGTAATTTTTACATGTGCAGTTTGTAGCCCGAAAATGTCTGAGAATATTTCTGTTGTTACCTCTAACAAGGGGAAAAGTTGAATAGGCTTTGTATTGGGAAATGGTTGAAAAGTTCTTGATAAGAGGTAAGGAAGTGATAAATAATCGTATACTGTCATAAAACACGTTGTTAAACCCAAATTTCCGAAGTTTTACATTAAGCATCCAAATCTCTTCGGTATAGTAAAATTTTTTGAAATTCGGTCTTGGAAATTCGACATTTTTTTTTCGACATATCGTACGGGACCCGTATGAACACATAGAATTAGAGTAAATATGTACAGTGGAACTTCTTTATAGTGAATTCCACGGGACCTGAAAATTACTTCACTATATAGAAACTTTATTATATAGAAACTAATTTTTTTCTTTTGTAATTTTATTTAAAATAATCAGTAAGTTTGGTTTGAATTACATTCTTCCATTTTTCAAAAGCTTCTAAGTCATTTAGAGAGTTAAAAACATGAATAGGTACGTTACTCCTCATCTCCATAAAGGTTCGAATACAGTCAATGGAAGAAGAAACTTGTCCTAATGTAGGTAATGCCTTATCAGTATCTGCCAATTCTTCTTCAGTGTTCAAATCTCTTTCATCGATATCTAAATAAGTAAAAACAGAAACTATGTGTATTACATTTTGTTTGATTACAATAAAATGAATATTTACCAGTTTCAGCTGGAACCCCGCAACTTTCTAGAACGCTTCTGAGGATATCTTCTTCGGACGGGCTTTACGAGGTCGGCAAATCAGTATCAACATTGACATAGTCCTCAAATGATGCCTCGATATTTGCCACTCTTTTAAATGAAGCCTGCCAAATCCGATATTGAAAGAAGGTCCTCTTCATCCCACTGTTCCGATGGATTCTGCATGGCATCTTTTGAAAATCCTGCCTTTCTAAAGCAGTTGGCAATTGTTTCTGGTTGAACATAGACATCCCATACAGTGCTTAAACTTCGAATAGCCTGGAGTAGGTCTATGCTCAAAACAGGAGTTTCCCCATCCAGCTGGCCCAAAATATTAGTTAAAATACATTTCCTGTAATGTTGTTTCATGTTGTAGATAATGCCTTGGTCCATTGGTTGCAGTAACGAAGTCATATTGGGAGGAAAATAAGCGAGCTGAATGTTTTTTAGCTTTCCTTTTACATCTTTAGGATGCGCAGTGCAGTTATCAACAAAAAATAAGACCTTCCTGTTTTGTTTACCAAATTTTACGTCCAGCTTTAGAATCCATTTCGTAAAAATCTCACTGGTCATCCATGCTTTTTTGTTAAACTCATAATCGACATCTAACGATTTTATTCCCCTAAAGCACCTCAGATTCTTAGCCTTTCCGATTACAAGTAATTTAAGTTTTTCCGATCCTGTCATATTGCTTAACACCATGACAGTTATTCTCGCCTTGCTTTGTTTTCCACCAAATCATTGCTCATTTTTGAATGTCAGTGTTTTATTTGGCAAGCATTTGAAAAATAATCCAGTCTTATCAGCATTAAAGATGTCGGTTGCGTTGTAATTTTCAATCAATTTCGGTAAAACGTTCATTACCCATTCTCCGCGATTTTGCATGTTGGCGTCAGCACTTTCCCCACATAAAGTTTTTTGAATAATACCATGCCGTTTTTTGAATTTGTCTAACCAACCTGTACTTGCTTCAAATTCATGGTGGCCTAGGGCTTCAGCAAAATCTTTGGCCTTTTGCTTCACTATCGACCCAGATAAAGGGAGATTCTTCCCACGTGCAACAACTATCCATTTCAGCACTGCTTCATCCACATCCTCAAACTGGCAAGTTCGAAGTCTTTTGCGTTTGGTGCTAATTGCTTCATCCTCTGCATTTTTCAAAATCACATCCTTATTTTTTAGAATGTTTGATAAAGTGCTGGGAAGTATTCCAAACTCATTAGCAATATCTTTTTTTCGTATCTTGACTTCTTTCACTTTGTTAATAATTAATAGCTTTTTTTCAAGTGAAATGCTGCTTCGATGCGTCTTTATACCTTTCATGAACATGAAATGGTATTATAACTTTGGTCCGATGTTTGTAAATATGAGAAGAAGAAGAGATAGACCCATCAATAAGTATACCGAAATGATCAGGATGACGAGATGAGTTGATTTAGCCATGTCCGTCTGTCCGTCTGTCTGTTTGAACGCAAACTAGTCCCTCAATTTTTGAGATATCTGGCTGAAATTTTGTATGTGGCCACCATTTTGTAATATAGGAATCATTTGTCGGAACTGACAAGATCGGACCAGTATAACATATAGCCCCCATACAACCGATTGTTCAGATATAAGGTTTTTTGGCCAAAACTTCCGCAATTAAAAAGTTAGGAACGTAAAATTTTGCAACTCGAGTACTTTCTATTTATGTAGTGTATATAGTGAAAATCAACCAGATCGGGCAAATGTAACATATAGCCCCCATACAACCGATTGTTCAGATATAAGGTTTTTTGGCCAAAACTTCTGCAATTAAAAAGTTAGGAACGTAAAATTTTGCAACTCGAGTACTTTCTATTTATGTAGTGTATATAGTGAAAATCAACAAGATCGGGCAAATGTAACATATAGCCCCCATACAACCGATTGTTCAGATATAAGGTTTTTTGGCCAAAACTTCTGCAATTAAAAAGTTAGGAACGTAAAATTTTGCAACTCGAGTACTTTCTATTTATGTAGTGTATATAGAGAAAATCAACCAGATCGGGCAAATGTAACATATAGCCCCCATACAACCGATTGTTCAGATATAAGGTTTTTTGGCCAAAACTTCTGCAATTAAAAAGTTAGGAACGCAAAATTTAGCAACTCGAGTACTTTCTATTTATGTAGTGTATATAGTGAAAATCAACAAGATCGGGCAAATGTAACATATAGCCCCCATACAACCGATTGTTCAGATATAAGGTTTTTTGGCCAAAACTTCTGCAATTAAAAAGTTACGAACGTAAAATTTTGCATCTCGAGTACTTTCTATTTATGTAGTGTATATAGTGAAAATCAACAAGATCGGCCAAATTTAACATATAGCCCCCATACAACCGATTGTTCAGATATAAGGTTTTTTTTCCCAAAACTTCTGCAATTAAAAGTTAGGAACGTAAAATTTTGAAACTCGAGTACTTTCTATTTATGTAGTGTATATAGTGAAAATCAACAAGATCGGGCAAATGTAACATATAGCCCCCATACAACCGATTGTTCAGATATAAGGTTTTTTTGGCCAAAACTTCTGCAATTAAAAAGTTAGGAACATAAAATTTTGCAACTTGAGTACTTTCAATTTATGTAGTTTGTAGAGGAAAATCAAGAAGATCGGGTAAATATAACACATATTTAGCCCCATACAACCGGTTGTTCCGATATAAGGTTTTTTGGCCAATACTTCCGCATTTAAAAAGTTAGGAACGTAAAATATTTCACCTTTAGTACTTTCTACATATGTAATGTGTATAGTGTAAGTCAGTACAATTGAACACGTATAATATATAGCCTCCATACAATCGATTGTTCCGATAACTCGGATCCTATTATTTTGTAAGTTTTTTTTAAATTATAACAAAGATGTGTAATGTGTATAGTAAATATAGTTAAATTGAAACAGGCTGTACTGGGGATCGAACAGTGAAAATCGTGACGCTTATTCATGAAAGGTATATAGCCTTCGGCACAGCCGAAGACAGCTTTCCTTACTTGTTTTTACTTCAATTACACAACACAACAGAACTCCTTCTATTTTAATTTTGGGATTCCCCGTATTACACTTCGTATGTATGTATGTATATTTCTGAGAATACGCAGTTACAAATAACTGAGTGTAACCGAAAATATATTTGAAAAAATTCACTATATGGAGACAAAAACGTATGAAGCTTGATTTTCAAGCTGTAAAATTAGTTCATTATACAGAAAACTTCACTATATAGAAATTCATTATAAGGAGACAAAAATGCACTGAAAGTAGAACCAAAAAGCTGTGTCTTCAAAATTACTTCATTATAAGGAGAACTTCATTATATGGAAGTTCACTATAAAGAAGTTCGACTGTATTTTAGTAAATACGACTTTTAGAGTTAAGAATTACTATAAATAAGCCGAAATTTGATTGAATAAAAACAATTGTTATTCTGCCTTCATTGCAGCAAAAACCAATAACAATCATCTCTTTTTTTGGGCACACTTTATGGCGATCCTGCCAGGCTGCTAAGTAAAAAGAAGCAGAATGGCTTGATCCTGCTGGGTGCTATTCGTCGGACTGCTAGCCAAAAGGAAGCAGACCGATGAGAATCCAGCAGTGCGGTTGAACATTACATATACACCGAAGGATCTGAAACTAAGCAGCGCATGGACATTGCTACCGAAGGATTTGAAAATAACGGGTCCCGTACGATATGTCGAAAAAAAAATGTCGAATTTCCAAGACCGAATTTCAAAAATTTTTATTATACCGAAGAGATTTTTGACCGAAAAAAAAAATGTTGATAAAATGCAAATGACCGAAAAAGGTCGAAATTTGGATCTTTAATGTAAAACTTCGGAAATTTGGGTTTAACAACGTGTTTTATGACAGTATACAATTATTTATCACTTCCTTACCTCTTATCAAGAACTTTTCAACCATTTTCCAATACAAAGCCTATTCAACTTTTCCCCTTGTTAGAGGTAACAACAGAAATATTCTCAAACATTTTCGGGCTACAAACTGCACATGTATAAATTACGATTGAGAATGACTTATGATTTGTGCTTATTAAAAGCATAACACTAACCATTTGGTAGGGTCCCGTACGATATGTCGAAAAAAAAATGTCGAATTTCCAAGACCGAATTTAAAAAAATTTTAAAATACCGAAGAGATTTTTGACCGAAAAAAAAAATGTCGAAAAAGTGCAAATGACCGAAAAAGGTCGAAATTTGGATGCTTAATGTAAAATTTCGGAAATTTGAGTTTAACAACGTGTTTTATAAAAGTCGCCAAAAACCAAAATTTTTCTGACATCTTTAAACCGGAGATTCGTTTCTGAGAGGTTGTTGTTAATTATATTGAGAAGAGCTTAAGAGTTTGTGCTTGTAACTTTACCGTCAGGTTTTATATTTGCTTGCAAGAGCTATTTTACACATCATTCATTACATTGTTTCTACATCTTATATATTAATGTTGAGTATTATTTTTCTAGTGTTTTGCAATAGCTCTTGCAAGCAAATATAAAACCTGACGGTAAAGTTACAAGCACAAACTCTTAAGCTCTTCTCAATATAATTAACAACAACCTCTCAGAAACGAATCTCCGGTTTAAAGAAGTCAGAAAAATTTTGGTTTTTGGCGACTTTTATAGTCACGTAAATATTTGATGTATCGATGTTTCTATAAAAATTGTGAAGTTTTGAACGTTTAAACGTTATTTTGGTTTCTCACTTGTCCAAAAACAAAAGTAAATTGGACCAACATCTTTTCCTCGTTCAAAAATATGCACGTAATAAGAAAAATATACACATATTAGAAAACTTCTAACCAAGTTGAAGCATCGATGTACATATATAGCGAAACAAATGTACATAGACTTTGCATCAAAGACCCATCGATGTATTTTTGCCATTGGTGACTCCAGCATAGTTTAGCTCAATAAGATTAGTGTTATGCTTTTAATAAGTACAAATCATAAGTCATTCTCAATCTTAATTTTTACATGCGCAGTTTGTAGCCCGAAAATGTCTGAGAATATTTCTGTTGTTACCTCTAACAAGGGGAAAATTTGAATAGGCTTTGTATTGGAAAATGGTTGAAAAGTTCTTGGTAAGATGTAAGGAAGTGATAAATAATTGTATACTGTCATAAAACACGTTGTTAAACTCAAATTTCCGAAATTTTACATTAAGCATCCAAATTTCGACCTTTTTCGGTCATTTGCACTTTTTCGACATTTTTTTTTCGGTCAAAAATCTCTTCGGCATTTTAAAAATTTTTTAAATTCGGTCTTGGAAATTCGACATTTTTTTTTTCGACATATCGTACGGGACCCTACCAAATGGTTAGTGTTATGCTTTTAATAAGCACAAATCATAAGTCATTCTCAATCGTAATTTATACATGTGCAGTTTGTAGCCCGAAAATGTTTGAGAATATTTCTGTTGTTACCTCTAACAAGGGGAAAAGTTGAATAGGCTTTGTATTGGAAAATGGTTGAAAAGTTCTTGATAAGAGGTAAGGAAGTGATAAATAATTGTATTCTGTCATAAAACACGTTGTT